>JXSR01S074998.1:63429-81379 GCA_000969725.1 Ophiothrix spiculata | reverse complement strand
CTGTATCTGTATTTGTTTTCTTTTTTAAATGTTTTTTGATGTAGATTGTATTTTTAAATTCTTGCTTGATTTTATATTATATGTATTTGTTATGATAATAAAATGAACAAAATGAACAATGGTTTATGTAAGTTTGACGAGCAATAACGAAATTTAAGGATTAAAAGTTGCAATTTAAATATTCTCTTGACATGCTTAATTTGACTACCTGTTTGTTTTGCAGCAAGAAGCCATACATTGTGTGATATGTGTGGAATTCTTTGGCTCGAGGTACTATCTCACCATGACCAAGGTTAGTAGGCCATAAATGCACTCCTTGTTTCCTTGGGCAAGAAACTTTACTCTACTTGCTCCGTGGTAGGACAGTCACGTAAAGCCGTGGGTCCCCTGTACGAATAGACTCCTTCATGGGGTATGCATGTTATATGCAAGTACTTGTATCATTGATTGATTGATTGATTGATTGATTGATTGATTGATTGATTGATTGATTGATTGATTGAAACGTGGCTGTTGGAAAGGAGTTACTCAACCTCTAGCTTCCTAAAGTCATCAGCCACACAATTTGCTTTTTTTCCCGAGGGTAATTTATATTTAAAAAATAACATAACTTTTGTAATAAACACAAAGTAAGATTTTTTTATTGAATAATGTGCAATTTTTATGGCGATGGTTGCGACCAAATTTATTTTACTAAAAGGTACATAACATCCAATGTTTACCGTATTAATACTTTGTTTCTGAGTGATCCAGTACTGTTACAAACGTTAGATGATCATGATGGACAATTTTTAATTGCAAACCGTAGACATGGTAGACTTTCCGGATTTGTCGACTTTTATATATAGAGCCTTTTGAAGCAAGTAATATCTTTTTTATATTCACTTCAGGAAGGTGTACTTTGCATATTCGATCTAAACCTTCATTTGGAAAGAACTTTTGAAATCAAAGGAGAGGGAATGGAACCAAGGGCCTCAAAGAGACGCTTCAAGACATGGTTTACCGACATTGTCTTTATGGGCAATGTAAGTAAGGTGGCTATTTGCTCTACCAGCAGGGATTTAAGGTTTTGGGACATATCAACGGGATGTTTTGTAGAAGAATTTCATCTCTATGGTAAGTCATTTGTGGTGAACGTGGAATGGTCCCCGGCGTTATGTGACATCTTGAAAACCTTTTAAGATGTCACAAGCCGCCGGGAACCATTCCACGTTCACTAAAACCCTATTTTTGTAAATTGAGGGGCGTTGACGGATCATTTTGTGCTTTATTTCCAAGCATTTTCTTGGCTCAGTCAAGCGTGACAAAGACATTTAATCCCCTGATTATCACTCTACTACAGATAAACATTCCATATGAACACTCAACTTGAGTAGAGACGTGACCTTGAACAAGGCGGGGTCAAATCAAATTGGAACTAAAAATCACGTTTTTGACCAATTTTTGTTGTTGCCCCCTTACCAGTACATGAGCAAAATTGATCACATTCGAAATTCCATTTCACACTTAACAAGATTACCTATCAAATCTGATCAAAAGCAACATAAGTTTCAAGATATTACATCATAAATTGACCTTTACATAAAAATGTGGTAAAAATATTTGTATTCCAACTATATGAGCAACCGTGTATATTAGAATAATTGACATTATTAAGATGACCGGCTATTTGTTTTACCACCAGAAATTGTAAGGTTTTGTAGTACAGTATATGTCAACAAAAGGTTTTTTTGCAGAATTTCAAATCTGTGCTATACGTCCTTTGCAATATACATTAATTTTACATTAATTTTGAGCTACACGGATACCTATTATCGGCCTTTTACTCTAATTAATCCGTTTTGTTGTTGTTTTATTTGTATGAGGCAAATTTCAAGAAAATATCATCAATCCAAGGTTGCTATTTTCAATTGTAAGACTATAGTTTGTTTTATTACAATATAAATGTTGTTGTTCTCTTTCCCTTTTACAGCTCTAACCAATGTCCCCATGTGCTTGCACTACTGGTATGATAAGAAGGTTAGTGATCTAGCCCTGCTCATAATTTATTGAAAGCTGTGTGCTGGCGGCACACCACAAAATAGCTCCCCATTGACTTACTGTACAAAATGGCTTCCCAAAAACACCCGAGAACTCATTAAAAAGCAACTGGTTTCGTCAAAACTGGCTTTTCTTAATTGATTATGATCTCTTTTAACAAGAAATGATGAAAAATATATAACATCAAGGCAAATTTTTCGAGATACCGTGCGTTGAAGATAATACCACCCCATCACTGAGAGCCACGTTTCGTATTGAGATTGGCCTTAAAAGTTTACCAAAGTACTCTGGAGATCAAATATCATCAGAAAAACTTTAAATAAACCTAAATCCATGGTTAAATCAAAAAATACACCAAACAAATTGCCCGTCTACACTTTTTTAGGTCCTCATTTTTGCCGATTTTAGAAGCACCGGATAGCGGCGCCAGTTTATTTAGTGTAGTGGACCCTGCAATATATTTTCTCCATTCTTCACCCTTTATGGTAAGACGAAAAGTTACCCAACAGCAGCGTTTGGAAGAAATGGAGATTTGGTTAATGGGGTGCAACTGTTTTGTACACAGAAACATTTCATGAGCCCGCTAGTACTAAAAGAATATACCCCTTCCATCGAAATAAACAAAACGTCGTCCTAACCACTGACCGGGGACTGCTCCCGTATGTAACAATGTAAAGATTGGTCAGATGTCTAATTTTGTCATTACCTGATTACCTGCACCTATTCACGATTTTGAGGTTTAAGGCTGTTAAGGGGATGCTTAAGACCCAAGGTGATTTTTAAAAGTATAAATGCTATGACATTTATATTTGGTCATATAATAACTCAAAAGGAATTTATTCAAGCTTTTCCAAGGTCACTGCCTAACCGATTTCCACGGAAACGGCGTAAATGAAGTTGGATCTGAGGAACTTACCTTGGACGTAATTTTTCTACACTTTCCCAAATCATTTTTAGATCGGATTGCGGAGTGCATGCAAGTAGTTTTAAAAGTGCACCATCTAAAAATGTATAGAGTTAACAAGTTACTTTTTAATCGGGAACTGAGGTCAATGACCTGTATTTTCCACCAAAATCACATTTTTGTTAAAAGTTAGATAAAATCATAAGAATATGACCTTGAGAATAAAAATTCAAAAAATGTTTCAGTATACTTTTTTGAGATTATGGTCCCAATAAGGCGCCATGCAAAATGTGAAAGCAATTGGATGAGAAGTGGCTGAGAGAGGGGAGCGTGGCCGAGTGGTTAGAGCGTTGGACTCATAATCAAATGCATTCGTCTGTCGTGGGGTCGAGTCCTGGTCTCGGCTCTCGGTACGTCTCCTTGTTTCCTTAAGCAAGAAACTTTGCTCTACTTGCTTCGTGCTTCGGAGGGCACGTAAAGCCGTTGGTCCCATCTGAAGTGTTCCTGACACACTGTCTAAAAGAACGTCACGGGCTAGGCTACGGCCGTTCGAAATAAGAGTAGGGGAACCTTCCCCGGCAACCGTGACCGTATGTCAAAATACGTCATCTACTCTAGGACCAGAGTGCATAGTCACTATACCTTCAAAAGTCCAGCATTTCTCTAGGACCAGAGAGCTCATCTAGATGCTGAAAAGGCTTTGATGAGAATAAGCGTAGAAGTAGAAGTAGAAAGGTTGTGTGCAGTGTATCATAGGATACATAAGAGAAAAATCATTTGCTGCTATTCACTTCGATATGCTTCCCTCAAATTTGATCTACATTAACTTTTGAACAGAATGTCGTATTAAAACCATCCAAAAGCAAATTAAAGCTGAAACTCCAATAAAACCATTAATGGAAAACACTAATTTTGTCCAAAAATGCATATTTTCACAAAATGTGTCCATGCATCCCCTCAAAATACGAATTACAGTAATTACCTGGTGGTTTTTTTCAGAATCCTTCCCAAGAGTCTTTGTTGCTTGTAGGCGATGACATGGGCGACATTCATCTGTGGTATTTTCTCAAACCTTATGACAAACTCTTCGAGACTCCATTTAGCAATAAAGAAGGCGTGCACAAAATCTGGATGCAGGTTAGTCACCAGTATTTCCACATCTACCAACTGTACTTATCCGTCTGCCATATGAATTGTTCTGAGAATGGGCACTCGAGCAGTTTTTCTTTGATTCTCCAAGATGCTATAGACCACTTTCGTATGTCCCATAATCACTGATAATGCATCTTGAAAGTACCACAAATACGGGACCTTGTGACGTATCTTGCGCAGTCTACCATATTTGAAGTTCTGCGCATTGCGCACAACTAGACTGCGCAAGATACGTCACAAGGTACCGTATTTGTGGTACTTTCAAGATGCATTAAGGGACATACGAAAGTCGTCTATTGCAAAGCAATAATAAATCACAATGTCACTCAATGTACATTATACAAATAATGAATGTTATGGGTGTAATCGTAAGAATATTTACATGGGATAAAAAAAAAGAACTGTTTCATCTAATGAGTACGAAGTCGAGTTAAATACACTGTGTGTTAAGAAAGTGAAGGCAAAGACTTTACTTGTTTAGACATTGTTTAGAAATCAAACATCAGTGTGTAGTGAAATGACACGTACACGATGTTTAGTATCTAAACACGTTTTCAAAGTGAAGGCAAAACTATACATCCTCGCTAAACACAATTCTTACAGTGTGGAACGTTTCATTTTTCATTGAATGAAATTATTCAATTCATTGCACGAATTAAACATTTATTATTTGTTTTATGTAACTCACTTTTTAAAGATTATTGTCATTGGATTCATTTTATTTCTAAGGCGTATAATGTATCTTGATAAAGATATAGGTCTATTTGCACTTCAAAGTGATCAATGCATCCCAACCATTGTCAATACAAACTCTTACAAAATATTTTTTGTTTTCTAAAAAAAAGAGAATACTGGTCTCAAAAACACCTTAATCAAAATTATCTAACGGAAGGATTGCATTTTTTACATTGCATCGGTCGGTTGCAAATGAAAAATGCATTTTTGACGATAAATAAAAAATAATGATCGCCTGTAAACTAACAAAATAACAAGAATCTTTATATGAGTTACACAATTCATAAAATGCAATGGTAAAGTTGCCATTATAATATTAAGTTTACCGTTATATTTTATTAAAAGCAGTTTATGTTGTAAGCTCAAATGTTGTAAGTGAAATTTTATCACAGGCATTCTTGTAACAATATCTTATATTTGAAATATTTTGTAGCCATTCATTATTATAATCTCTGATACAGGATCTTCCTCTTCATAGGCGTGTAGTACGACATGTAGTCATCCCCAACATACACAGTGAAATGGTGCGTAAAGTCCAATATGTACCAGAGACTGATGCTATCTTATCATCCAGTGGAAGTTACAAAACATCTCTGGTTCATCTTGACATATCAGGCAAGAGAAAGACTTACATCTACAAACTGAGCAAGGTAAGAACATCTGTGTCAGAGACTGACAGTAAAAAAAAAATTATCAGAGGAGGGTGAATCTACTATTTCCATGGTGTGACTGAAATGTCCTACCTACTTTTAAATTGTGTATAGCGTACTTGTACATGTGCGATCAATAAATCATCGATTGCGGCTTATTCCGTGTAGTTCAATGAGACCCGGACTCCTGGTTATGGGGGACACTCAGTCTCATTACACCGGCTCTTATCGTACCGTCGTAGCCGATCCCCCGGTTGCGTCATGTCTTATACCGCCTCTTGAAAGCCGTTGGGATTCGTGGAAAAATGCAACTTCCGGGATGATCACTAAAATTATTTTCGTAATCGGTAAAAAAATATAATAACATCTATAAAAAGTGGGGTTCACGCGTGAACCCCAGCGGATCTTGAATAACATAATTTACTATAGAACACTTTTGTAATTTTTTGAAGAAAGGTAAAAATATGATCTTTGTAAATATTTTTTTCAATGATGTAGAAACTAGACCTTTTTTCTTCAAATATCTGCAGTATTGATGCAAGATACATGTTTATCCAGTCCCGGTCGTACATGTATAAATTGAAACAATATATATATAATTATCATCATTAGGGGAAGCGGGTTAGTGTAGCGGTATTTCCCTCGCTTTGCACCAATGAGTCTCGGGTTCGATTCCCGGTCCCGGCGCTGTATGTGCATTTGGTTTTCAGTCCATTCTCGCTTCCGCAGGTTTTTCTCCGGGCACTCCGGTCTTCCTCCTGCATCTAAAACTGTCAACTGATAATAATTCCATCATTGTCTGCCCCACCCAGGTTATGGGAAGCTACAAAAGGGTAAATATTACAATCTCAGTACCGATAGGATGTGCTCTGAATTCGGAAGCACTCACTAAGTGAAGTGAATTGATTGTGACGATTTACCTGCAGCGAATCATAAGCGGTTTGATCAAAAGGATCTATGATTCAAATGGAAAATCGCTATAGAAAAGCCGATATTATTATTATTATTATTATTAAGGCTACAGTCCCTAAAAACGTCTCGCTCGGCTGAAATTATGTCATGTTTACTGCAAGTTTTTACCTACTTGCACCTATTAGAATATCACAATTTTTGACGCACATATTGAATAGAGTCTCTAATTTATACATGGAACTTTACTAGTGATTTCACGTCCATTATCAAGGTCACAATGACGCCTAAAGACTACTTCGAAAAAGTTGACCTTTTTTCGCCGAAACCTCATAATTTCATGATGTTCGAACAATTCGACTGGTTTCAAATGTTGACAGATTGTAGGCTTGATATTTCTTATTGAATTACACACAATATTTTATAAATATGCTGAGTTGATTTTGAATGATAATGTAACAAACCCGCGTTGTTTTGCCCAAAAATCCGGACGTGAATTACGACTCTGAGTTCGACCTGTTTGAGCTGTGAATTGCCTGTTTTAAGTATCTACATTATCTACATTTTGTCTGATATACGCATATGTAAACAAAAGAAAAATACGGCATTCTAATGTTTATGTTTTAGATTTTAGTTCACGATCTCAACGCTGCCTTGATAGCTCAGCGGTAGATTCCTCGCTTCGTAATGCATGACTAACCCCTGCCATAATCCATGGTTCGAGTCCCCGCAAAGGCAGCGGAAACTATTTATCTTTTCATGATTAAAAAATAGTTACGATTCACATTTCCTGAGCAGATGGATTCCCTTTACCCTCAAAACATGTAATTTTGTAAAAAAAAAAAACAATTGCAGAATATTCGTTTCGTTAATTGTAATTACAAATGTTAAGTGCTTTGATCTATTGAGAAATACACTAAAAATGGCATTTTGTATGCTGTTTTTCAGGGTGTTGAATGTTTTGATTACAGTCGTGATCTTAACGTGTTAGTAACTGGCAGCCTAGACCACACTGTAAGAGTATGGAATCCATACCTAGAGGACAAACCGGTAGCATTTCTTATGGGTCACATGATGGCTGTTGTAGCAGTCCTGCTCAATGTTGACTACGGACATGTATACAGCTTTTCAAAAGATGGAGTGAGTACCTGGAATTTTTAGAAAGGTCAAAATTGTGTTATTTTTTAAACTTAACTTATTGTTTTGGTATCCAAATAAATGAATGTTTAAAATACCTAGATAACATATTGAAAAAACAAACCTTTGTGTTTTTAGTTTCTTACCTTGCAACTATTGCTGTAAACGAATTATCACCTTTCATATTCTTAAAAAATACCTTATAAGTAGGCACCAACATTTGTTTTACTTACAATTTTCACCTGCTTAAACACTAAGGCCCGTATTCCAGAAAGATGTTTAGCTAAACAATTGTTTAACTGATCATCAACTTTCCATAAATGATACGCAGCATTGCAGCTTTCAAGCAGAAAAGTTCAATGAGTCGTGCTGTTGACGAAAAATAAAACCTTGATTTAGCTCAACACCTTTCTGGAATATGGGCCAAAATTTATATATCCTAGTGTTTGAATAAGATTTTACAATGATAGTCTTTCAGCAAACTGAAATGTTAGAAATAAACATGGGAATTTGGGAAATTTACAGTTTGAGGGAGGTAGTTATACACTAAAAAAATTTACCGCATTTTAAATCCCGTAAAAACAATTCAACTGTTGGAAGTAAATTTTACGGCAAGTTTCCGTAGTTTGACGTTTTTTACAGGGATATCTCGTGGAATAGTTTTCAGTAATGTTATCATGGAAATTGATTAAGAATCATAAATACAGTGACTTGCCCTCTTACCATTCATCAAGATTTATAAATATTTACGTGAACGGTGAATCGATTATTTAAAATTCTCCATTCACTCACCACGAGTCAGCGTGGCTCAATAGGTCAGCGTGCTTTACAAGGTATCAAGGGGTCTGCTTATACACGTTATGAAGTGTTCCAGGATCAAATCCCGTTCAAGGCATAATAATGAAATACTTTTTAATGCAGATATTTTACTGACTGTATCAAATTTAACGGGAACCTGTGAAATAGAATTACCAGGTATTTTCCCGTAAAATTTACGGGAAATATTTTTCAGTGTATGTAAAAACTCAACAACGTATGCCTAATGATTTTAAATTCCGTGGAATAAATAACTTGATTTACAGACTGATTTTGCTTTTGAATATTTTTACAGTATATTAAAGTATGGGATTTGAGAGACTACACCTGTATTCAAACAGTTTTGGTTCGATTCCCACCTTTGTCTAATGCACGGAGTCCTGAATATGGCCCTGTTTGCATGTATCTACGAGGCAACATGTCTCTGATTGCTTGCTGTGGAGACTACATATCGACACTGAGACTGGGCCAGATTCAAAATCGCAGCACAGAAATGCCAGTTACCCACAATGCTCAGCTTTGCTGTGCTATTTATAACTCCAACTTCAAACAGGTTGGTAATACTATAATACCAGTATTGTAATTATGAGTTTGTAAATGTTAATAAAATGGTTGATGTCTACATTTATTGTAGAGTATACAAAAACAGTTTCTTCTGTATATAATTCTTTAATATTCCGAATACACAATGGTAATCGATTGACTAACTCTAACATGCCTAATATTAACCCTTATTCTCCGAAGGGGCTGGGGGGGGGTTTTTGCCACCCCCCCCCCCCCCCTAAGGTTTTTCCCCCGCTTCATCAAAACGCAAAAGCAACCGGCCCCAGGCATTTTGATGAAAAAATTAGGGGATAACACCTAAGGTGGGGTTAGGGTAGGCCGTCAAAGTTGGGGTGTAGGGGGGGGGGGATCCCTGACATTTTAAAGTCGCCATTTTAAAAAATGTATGCGTGCTATAAGACTCAAACTTACAAAACATGTTAGAATCATCATTTCCCTTCTTAATTAGTAAAAAATCCGACGAAAATCCGTTATTTAGAACTTTGATAGCAAAATTTTGATTTTGGTGGCCATTTTTGCCATAATGCAATTTTGCCTGATTTTCCAATCCGAAAGTACTTTATGACGTCATAATTACGTAACGCCTTTAATGATCTTGGTATCGTTGGATAGGGGAGGGTCGTACCTATCTATTAATAGCAAAATCAAATTCATAGGGGGTTCTGTTCCCAAATATTAGGGGGGGGGTTAAGGATATTGCAGGCATACAGGCGTATTCATCTTCTAACTTGTTTATTAGTATTTGGAATACCCTGCATCTATTTTCATTTAGATATTTTGGCTAATATAGAATTTAATACTACCGCCACATCACAGGAATAGTTTGAATACTTGCAAGTATTCAAACAATTAACTTATAAATAGTTTGAATACATGTCATTATGAACATTACAAATTTCATACAAAAGACGTACATAATACATGTCTTTAGAAATTGAATGACAACACACAAAAAGGGACATTGGAGTTCAGTCAGAACATTGGTCAGAGATGACTCCGAGGGGCAATATTGCTGGCAGAAGGCTTATTTGTAACTTTGATCTTGAAACTGATGCCAAATTATAATTTTAGAAATACTAGCAGTTGGCAAGGATATGGGTCTAAATTAAGCTGATTATGCTTCTGAAATGGTCTCTATCTAAAAAACCAAAACACTTAGATGATACAGGCATCTGGATAATTGACATGTTTGTTGGTCTTTATTCTTTTTTCCTTCTATAGATAGCAACTGGTGGTGATGACTCCATAGTAACCATCTGGGATCTTGATACTGGTGTTAAAGCTTTCTCAATCCAAGAAGCACATGGTACAGAGGAGATCACATGTATGGCATTCAGTACTACAGGCCGTAAGCTGATGACAGGTGCTAGAAATGGCAATATAAAGGTACAATTTAAAATGATCGTCACAACATTTTTTTTTTCATATTAAGCCTCTTCAAATTTAAAAAAACTAAAGATCTCAACCTCTCCTAATTGAAACTAATATTAATAACCATGTAAAAAGGGGAGTCATTGTATTTGTGTGTGTGGCTATTATTTTCAATGTGTGTTTGTTTGTTCATTTGTTAGGGTGTATGTAGTTCCTACGTAACCCTCCCACAAGAGGGTTACTCCCCGCTCTATAGAGATTGTATAATAGTCATGAGTTTGAAAAGTTATTATGTCAATTTTAGTTAACTACATGCACGACCCTAACTTTCACTGAAATAATCCATATTTATACCTTTGGAATACTACCATATAACACAAGAGTAATTGTTAAACCAAATAAACCGGTATATAATTCTGGTATATATTGGTAACACTATTGAAAATATACTTGCATAGGCAAAAGGCAAACTCGTATGTGCACTCTCTAAAAAGTAAATCACTTAGTTATTTCACAACATTTCGTGTGTATGTGGTCAATGGACCTTTGCGTATTCCTACCTGAAGAGGGATACGTTTCGGATCTAGGGTGTATGTTTGTTTATTTGTGTGTTGAAGTATTTGTTTGATTTGTAATAACATCAAGGGGCATGTTTCTTAAATAGCGCCCTTTTCAGATAACGTAAAATTTACTATGCTTTAAAATATATTAAAAAGGATGATACCTTCTATAGATTTGCAAAATATAAATTTGAATTACTTAACCTAAGGTGCTTTACTACCGAGTCATTATGTATTTTATATATTCAGGTGTGGAATTTTCAGAATGGACACAACATCTTTATGTGTGAGTCTGTTGCAGAGGCTGAAGTAACTGGTTTGATATCACTGGGAAAGAAGAAAGGGTTCTTAGCTACAGGTTGGAGTAGGATGATAACGTTCTATGATGATAGCGACTCGGATGTAAGTTGATTGTGGAGGCACAGCATCTCTGCAACATGATGCGAGCAAGTTGCATAGCTAGAAATATATGTTTATGCAACTCACTCACATCATGTTGTAGAGATGCATAAACAGAAATATCTGGTTTGATATTGTTGGGGAAAATGTCTGGTCCCCGGGGGGCCACTCAAGTATAATGTTGCAGGCATAACGTGACCACGGATTTTCAAACACCCCCTAAAGGGCGATTGTTTCTAAAGCCAAAATATACCCTTTTTCACCCATTCACACCCTAAATCGGAAGTTTACCGTTACCGTTTTAACATTACTAGGGTTTGAAAAAGTACCATAATTCTTGAAAATGAGCTAAAACGGCTGTTTTTGATACCCTAAAAGGTGTCACCTGATACAACCGTTTGTCCTCAAAAACAACCCTAATTCACATTTTTCTTGATCACGCTATGCCTGCAGCATTATACTTGAGTGCCCCCCTCCCCGGGGTCTGGGCTATGGGTTAAAACTCGATTTTACCGAAAATGGGGAATGAAACATAATGCAATGCTTCTGTAAAAGAGCATTAACTATATACATTTGTACTTATCTCTTTTCTGTGCAGAAAATTTGCACTATTGCCCAAATATATAATTTTCGATTACTTTCAGACATCATTTATTAAGGCCAATAATGAATGGAAAGGCGGACAAGTCCATAAAGATGACATTCTGTCCATGGATTTTTGTCGACCCAACCTACTAGCCACGGCAAGTTTCGATGGAGAAATCATAGTCTGGAGTGCTGAGACAGAAACAATTTTTGTCAGATTAAGAAAGGGGCAATCTGTCCAGATGTAAGTTCATCTTCCATTATCCGGCAAATTGTATTAGTATTGATTCAAATGTGTATTTGAAGTCCCGAGTTGTACACCGGTGTGAAAGGAATCTTAGCCCGCCTTCCATAGACCATAACGGAGTAAAGCGTGAAACTAATGTTGCGTGAGAGTTGTTATCCTATACTTTACTGTACAACCCGGACAATAAGAACGGGGGACTTACATTCCTGTTACACCGGTTTGGACTAAACTGAGTAGAACTTGGGTTATGTGAGATGATGTTTGACTGACACAGAAAGGGGTATGGAGATATGTGGCCCCCATGTCAGTACATTACACACCGGCCAAGGATTCTTTTGACTTAAATCGGTAGCCATGGAACATTGTAAGGTGAATTGACCACTGATTGACCTATGCGTGACCTGACTTTTCAACCCACATTACAATCTGGACATGGGTTATTTTGACCAAGGTTGTTAGCCAAAGGACACTCAATACCATGTAAATGATAATGCTGTAATCCGCCTGACCTGTGGAGTGATCTGTTGGCCAGTAATTGCTGACATATCTTGAAATTGTTCAAAAAGTAGTCCTAAGCTAGTCAAAGGTTGCATATGTCATTCAAGGTACGGAATTCCCTGCAAAGATTAAATGTGCACGATTTAACCTTCTCCCAAGGAAGTGACCTCCAGAAGCCAGGATAAAATTACTCAAAGTCAAAGATCCTTTGAGGTCCAACTTTATACATCTAAGTGTCAATTTGAGGTCACTATAGAATGTCATCCGAGTCGTTAATATTTATGTGGTAATTTTAAAGAAGTATCTCAATTGGTGTCCATCATTTTTTGGGATGGCCAACACAGGACAAGGGTAATTTTAAAGTCTAGATGCCTTAACAACTGCCCGCATCAACTGTAAATGAGACACTTGGTTCCTATATAGACCGTCTCAATTGCCTTGCCAGCATTTTGTATTAAACTGAACGCAAGAGATTCGACTACCTACCTATTTAGCGGAATGATGTCTTTGTGTTTCCCCGTTGCATGTTTTCAGTGAAATGCTACATATAGTCATCGGTTCTTAAGCACTGTATGCTATATCACGCCCCTATAAGCTCCTCTACGATATAAAATAATCTGGTAACCAGGACGCTCTAATCTCCACCATTAGATTAAATCCTTACTCTTCTTATAACATCCAAGCCATCACATAACATTTATTTGCAGGACTCAGAAGTTAAAGGAAGCCATGTCAACAACAAACTCAGCCACTAGCACCAAAAGAAATAGACCCAAATCTTTCCTGACAGCATTTGGTACACCGCAAGATGGGATTAAACGTGCCGGTAAACTCAATTCTCGGCCGAATTCCAGGCATGTTGCGAGGCATAAACATCCTGATGGGTAAGACTAACTGCAAAATAGATTTGTCTGGCAGTGTACACCAGTGAGAAATATAAACTTGACTTGGTTAAATGTTGCCCTCTCTGTGACATCTTCCAGAAAGGGAAAGGCAGTGGTTCATCGACGTTCAAACCGAGTCAACAAGTTTTTGAAATGGCTCAGTTAAGAACAAAAATACATTTAATACCCTTTGGCCTTTGAATCTGGCTTGTTAAGAGCTTGATATAGAATTATCTTGGTTTCATTGGACAAATGTTGTTTAACCCTTGTCTTACCAAAGGGGGGGGGGGGGTTACCCCCCCCCCACCCCACCCCCCTAACGGATGATTCCCTGTCGCATAAAAACGCAAACGAATATGACCTAGGGGTTTTGGGTAGTTGTAAGTTTATCCTTTGCGGTCATTTTAGCATAAAAAATTCGTAGGTACCACCTTCAGGGGGGTCAGGGTACCTCGTCAAAGGCGGAAGGTAGGGGGGGGGGGTGATTGCCACCTCGCCATTTTGAAAAATATCTGCATGGTATTCACCTAAAACTTACAGAACATATTAGAAACACCATTTCCCTTCTTTATAAGCAAAAAAAACCGACAAAATTCCGATATTTAGAATTTGGCGGCCATTTTTGCCCAAAATCATGATTTTTCCGACTCGGAAGTACTTATGACGTCATAATTACGTAACGCCTTGGCCGATTTTCATGATTTTGGTATCAATGGATAGAGGAGACCCTACCTTATACTATGGTATAAAGCAAAGCAACTTTTAGCACTCCAATTTCAATTTCATAGGGGGGGGGGGTGGTAACCACCACCCCGTTAGTAACAAACGTTACAAAATATACGTTGGTAAGACAAGGGTTAACCGTGTTGCACTTTTGATGTTCTCGTATTTGATCTTAACCTACGTTTTAGTCGCTCTCACCCATTTACATTCGAATTTTGTGAAGGCTACATCTTGAACCGCGCTCTCTTCTGTTTAAATTTTAAATTTCAAATAAAAGACAATATTTTATCGTAAGTAAATGTCAAATAAAAAACAGTTTTTTATCGTACACTCTAAGAAATTTTCCGTAAATTTTACGGTAAAATCACTGGCAATTTGGTTGCCAACACTTTACCGTAAAATTTACAACTTGCCGTAAATTATTCTACGGTATTTTAGAAATTTCCCGTAAATTTTACGGTAAAATCCCTGGTAATTCGGTTGCCAACACTTTACCGTAAAATTTACAACTTTGCCGTAAATTAATATACAGTATTTTACTGGCCATACCAAGGGACAATATGCAGCCTTAGTACAATAACTACAAATATACTTTATATTTAGTATATATTTTCTGTGGTGTCAAATTGTCTTTTTTGCTAATAATTTACGGAACTTCCCCGTTTTTTCCACATATTTACGGTAAAATCCCGTAAAAATACGTCAAATTTACATTTCATCCGTAAATATTTTCTTACGGGAATTCACCGTTAAAAAATACCGGTTTTCTACCGTAAAAATACGGTCATTTCTTAGAGTGTAAGTGATTGGTTATTTGTGTAACTTGGTCTAAATTGTAAGTTAGTTCTGCTACACCCTATAAACCTTGAAGTGTGCAACAAGCAGCAGCCGATTAACCCGCAAAAACCAATATGACCATACAAGAAGTAAATTAGTCCGTATTTTTCGAATCATAACTAAGTACCAAATCTTGTTGAATATTCAAATGAACTTGTGATTAATGTTTGTCAATTCGGTAGCAACATAATTAGCCCAAAATAATACCAAAGTCATGAACGAATCATGTACAATACATACGCAGTGATTTGGTCTTATTATTAATCCTTGTCAATCATTACCAGTCTCTTACACAATACAAAACCACTAGTTCCTAATGTTGTAGAATACAAGGGATATGCTATGGGCCTTGTAATAGAGTCTGATTGCTTGTTGCATACTTCAAGATTCATAGACTTTGACTTACTTGACTTAAAGCTTTCCTCCCAAAACGATTGGTTCCGGAGATAGCTGCCTTCCCACCAGGAGTCTCCATCCAGCTCTGTCATTTGTTGCTCGTTCGGCTTCCACACCAGAATCAATTCCGAAGGCTTTGCAGTTTGACATGATGTTGTCTAGCCATCTTAGCGGAGGTCTACCTTGTGGTCTAGTTCCTTGAATGATTCCCACTAGTGTGATTTTAGGGAATCTGTATGATGGCATTCTTTTGATGTAGTCGAAGTATGTTAGCTGCTTGGTGAAAATTCGGTTGGTTATCGTGGTGTTGAAGTATAGGGCCTCTCTTATTGCCGAGTTTCTCATTCTATCTCTTCTTGTCACTCCCAGAATTTTACGGAGGCAAGCCATCTCGAATACATTGGGACTCTGCAAGGCCCAAGTTTCCGAACCATAGGTGGCTATAGATAGAACAAGAACTTTGTAAAGTTCGAGCTTGGTTTGTGTGGTAACTTTCCTGGAATTCCAGATTGTGTTAAGCTTTTGTATGGCTAGGCCAATTCTCCTTTTGATGTCATCCTCACTGGTAGCAAGGCTTGTTATGACTCCGCCCAGGTAGATAAACGAGTCAACCTGTTCAAGTTCTTTCTTATTAATTTTGATGCTGATCTTCTGGTTGATCCTGCTTATGACCTGAACCTGGGTTTTACCGATGTTTATTGTTAGGCCAAACTTTGTACTCCATTCATGAACTCTGTCCACTAGTGAAAAGTTTTATAGAGTGTACATTATATATGTGAATCTCTTCTTTTCCTTGCAGGTTTCCTCAAGCTCCAGTGGACAAACTGCTATTCCTTCAATCCCGACTGCATAAGGGTATGAGTGAGAGTGCTGTCCTTGTATCAAGTGAAGCAGGGTACCTCCATTTCTGGTCAGTTTATGGAGCAAAGCATCACAAAGGTGATAAACTAAAACTGTTTTTATAATGCTTATGCCTTTTTTTTTAATTTGAAGGATTTTTTCAAATTTTCAAATTTATGTGTTTTGAAATTGTGTTTTGAGTCGACCAATAATATAATCCGGATTTAGGGTCATCAGTAGGGGCCTACTACACTGTTGTCAATAAAGTTGGAATAAATTATTTTTGCCACTTTATTATGTAAATGTCGATTTATAGTAAAAAAATATCTTGAAACTTTTGTTGCTATTAGTCAGATTTGATAGGTAATCTAGTTGGGAGTAAAAATACTAAAAATGGAGCTTTTACTCATTGTTCTGCTGAAAGAGAGTTGGGAAGGGTCATTCACGTCACTGTTTGGTACTTACAATATTGAAGCATACCCCTTCCCCCATCACTTAGATTAAGTTGCAATAACCTTTCTTGCATTATAGATGTTCTATTCCAACATCCAGCCTTAATATCGAATGAATTTAAGTTATTTAACCCCAGGTGCCGTCTCTTGAATATTGACCTCAATAAAGTTCAAAATCGTAATTTTTGTTTAAGTTCTTCTCAAGCTCACTATCAGGACTTACAATTTCAATTACAACTTTCAATTTATAGTGGAGTATAGTCACTACAAATTATCAATTGATCAAACCTTACCAAGCACTTATTCACTTCACTGTACCTAACTTTTTTGTATATACCTATCACTATTCTGAGGTGATATTCCAACTTTATGGGTAACGATGTATTAACCTCTGAAAACAGGTGTAGTAATTTCCTGAACCTATTCTGATATAGAGGAGAAAATGACAATATTCTTGATGGAGTGCCATATTTTCTTGATGGTTTTCAAATGATATCATGATTTATATCTTATACTTGCAGGCTCGTTTTATGCCAGTCATTCTGTTGATGAGGAGGAGTCAGTGTTGGCCCTAGCAACTGATGATGACAACCACCTGTTGTTGTCAGGAGATACAATGGGTCATCTTTATGTTTGGGATATAGAGCATTATTACACAGATTCAAGTCAACAAGTAAGCTTATTTTCTAAAAGTAACATGACGGCGGGTTGTAAACTATGATGTATGAACAATCTTGAATTCACCAAGAACATAACCTTGTTTTAATCACATATTGAAATTCTCACGCAGAATATCAGGAATTGTTTTAGAATCACAATTGGTTGTACATACAATTATTATCTGAACACTCGTCTTTATCAGGCCTGGTCTTTATAGATGCATTTTATTAATAGTAATTTAATCAGGTGAATTGTCAGCAAAACATAATATCTATCAGGGTCCCGGGGGCTACTTAGTACAAAAGAGGTTTCGGGACATGCCGCAAATTCGGCTAGCAAAATCAGGCTTTCTGGTATTCCAATCAGTCCCTTTTCTTCGCAAAATGAGGTATTTTGATGGGTTTTCTATTCAAATTTGCGCCAAATGCTGCAAATTTGGACATTTCTTCTCAAAATGTTAGACAATTTTGCCAAAATAGGGCAAATTTGACAGAAATTTTTTTTTATTAAATTTGGCTCAAAATTTTGGTTTTATTGATTTGGTATATGGATTGGTCATTTTTTTTTAAATTGATATTTGGATGGGTGGCT
>JXSR01S074998.1:17557-28940 GCA_000969725.1 Ophiothrix spiculata | reverse complement strand
TAGTTTTGAAATGGCACGGTGAGAAAGAAATCCTCATATACCTACAACACACAGTGTGTGCGCGAGGTCACGGTGCATTGTTTGCCGGTTTGTTGAAGATATAGGAGAGTTGACAATAAGTGCACAATGAGAGTAAAACCGGCACTTATTTGTGCTTTGAATTTGTATTCTCCAGAGAATGAATTCAGTGAATTCAGTGAATGCTTTTCTAGAAATATACTACTAAACTTCTTTGTAACTAACAACTTGGCATATTTTAGTGAAGAGGTCATGTTGTTTAAAGTGTATTTTTAAAACCTTCAATAATGTTCATATTATAATCAACAGCCGTACATTTGAAAATAGAAACACTGCTGACAGAATCCCAAGAAATGAATTTGGCTAAAAATTGTCTTTTTTAGAGCAGATTAATTTATTTTAATTTTGTTTTAATTCTACTTGTATAAAGGTGTTTCTTGGATTCAAATAAGTTTTAACAAGTTTTCATACCCAAATGGATCATGGCTAATTAAATGGGACAAATGATCAAACATTACAATATGTTGATGATCTTTGATGATAACTGCCAGGATATAGGAAAATGATTTGTAAGTGAGTTTATATATATATATAAAGTTTTGTTTTGTTCATCTCAGAAACTACCAAAACGGATTATTCTATATTTTACACCTTTCATCAAATTTATTTGTTTGTTAGAGATTTTTTCATACCCTAAAGTTCAAAACCAAGAAATTAAGAAATGAAATTCAGAGATGAATATATACCATTACCAATTGATATTTAAGTCGCAAAGCATACATTGCATCCCTCGCACGTCTGATGTCTGTTATCAATGATAGAGAAATCTACAGCTGAGTAGATTGATTGTCCGGTATTATGTGCCAGTATAACTGATATTGTATCACTCGGGGTAGGGGTGGGATCTTATTTCAGTTGTGATGCATGCAATGACTGCATTTTAAAAAAACAGGGCATTCGGTAAGAGCAAAATAAAAAAAATACAGGGGTATTATTAGAGGCAAAAAGTCAAATAAAAGGCAAAATAATATGAAGAATGAGATTATAGTTGCAAAAATCAAGTAATATGGGGTATGAAGTTCTAGGTGAGAGAGCATGTTTTAACCCTAATAGAGCCGGGCTTTTTCGACCCACCTCACAGCCGTGGGGGGGGGGGGCCTTACGATCTCTGAAACCGATTGTTGAAACATCAATTGTAGGGTACTGGTGAATAGCTATGACCCTCACGAGTCCATTGGTATCAAAAAAATTGAATACGGACCTTGTATGACGTCACAATGACGTCATAAGTGACGTCATGTCAAAAAAGGCGAAAATCGTCAAAATCATGGTTGTATGCAATTTTTTCTAGCAAAAGTTGCATTTTTTAGCAATAATGTGAGTCAAAGTATACTTTCACATGTTCTTACTACAAATAAATCAAATGAACAAGATAAAACATAGTGGAAGTGTATCCTGAAAACAAAAAACATGATTTGTGTGTAATTTCCATTGAAAATAAGTTTTTGGTAAATTTTTTCGTTTGACCCAGCGAGCCATTACAGAACGCCACATCCAAACCCAAGGTCCGATTTTCACAAAAATGGTCTTAAAATAAGCGCAAGGCTTAAGCGCAAGGCTTAAAGAAAAAAGTCAAGAAGTTTCAGCCCGAAAAAATAACAACCAGCGGAGGTATAATAAAAAATGCCGGTGTGGGGGGGGGGTGTTATTAAATGTGAAGCTTGCTTGCAAGGTCCATCTGTATGATCTAGCAAATCTAAGAACATGACAATAAGGGAAAACTCCATAAGGGAAAGGATTTGGCCAATACAGGAGTAGACTGAGATGTAAAAGAGCATGCAATCAAAAAAATATGGGGTCTGCGAGTGACAGCGATGCAGATCATATGAGGTCATCAGTCGCGGATCTAGGATCTTAATTTTTACGGGGGCGGAGGGTGTGTTTTTCAGCTTTTATAACAAAAAATTGACCAAATTAGGCTGATTTTGTAGGATTTTGCCAATTTTTACGATGGAGCGCACGCTCCCCCCCCCCCTGGATCCACGGCTGGTCATAAATTTAACTTTAAAACAAGTTACTGCCATGCTGAAAAGTGGCGTCTGTCCAAAATGAGACTGCCCAAGGTTCCCCCTGGGTCAGTTGTAACATATTTTGATTAAAAAGTGTTGAGTTTCTTCTATATCAATATCTCGTTGGACATTACAAGGAATATTATGTTTGCACAGAATACATGGTATACCCACTCAGTGCTGTGTGACAGCCAAGCTGAATTTCTTAATTGATTCTCCTGATTGGAAGAGGTGCTGATCAGCAAATCCCAATTGAAAAGTGTTTTTTCAAACTCACGAAGTCCAATGGCTGCCGCCATGCTAGATTTTGAAATGTAAATTCTTTATCTAGATTGTTCTGATGCTCATTTTACCTCATTTTGCAGGGGTCGAGGGTTCTTATCCTGACTAAAATAAAATGTTCACGGTTCACTGCCCTGAAGGGACATTATAGAATAGTAATAAAACAAACTTTTTCAAAACTCACTAAGTCCGAGGATTAAGAATGATTCTAAATAATTGTCTTATTACATGCGCGTCCATATAAGTGGTAGTATGAATTTTTGATCAATATGACATAAATTTTGGTCATTTGCACTGAGCTTTGACAACAATTTCAACTCACAAAATCAGTAGTATAATAGGTTTATAATCTATGCAAATATAACATGCGGCAGCTATAATTGGACTAAGTGAGTTTTGGAAAAACACTCTTCAATTGTTCATTTAATATCAGTCCCATTTTGCCTTTGTACAGGTATAATTGTACATAATTGAAACGTGTAGGTCTATTTTCTCTCAGGCCAAATGTCTGCTAAAAAATTGAGGTTAAGATGATCCAGAAGTTCTAAGAAAATTATGTTTAATGGGAGAGCCAATCCAGATCTTTTGGAATTTTTTTTTTAAATAAAGAGCATGGGCCGATTTTTCAAAATTTATCTTTAGCGCTCAGTATTATATTGAAAGTTGACCATTTAAAGAAGTCTACAATGTAATTTTCAAATTTCAGCTGGTTTGGTTAAAACCATTTTGATTTTTATGGGCAATTTTGTATTTCAGAGCCACCTATTATGTTTAAATAAATTTTAATGGTTAAAGGTACCATAATTAGACACATTTTCTTAAATTTAATCTCCAAAACAAACCAACTGAGCTGTGAAATTTAATGAGAAAAATATAAGCAATATTTTGGTACCAAAGTCTCAAAATGTATTGATAAAGGTTGAAGCGATCAGAATGTGAAATATGGAAGGCAGTTGATATAAAATGGGAGAGAAGAAAAGAAAAAGGGAAAGAGAGGAAAAGAAAAAGGAAACATATTGATGTTGTTGAAAAGATGATTTAGAGAAAAGGATACAACCTGCGAGGGGGTTCTTAAATTTTTTTGTATGTACTGGGATGCTAAATGTAGACTTCAGAATTTTGACCAATTCTATACCTTGAAAATTGTGATTTAAGCAAACCATCTCTATACCATGTTTTTTTTAGAAAAAGGCATCCAATTTTAATAGGGAAAATTGGGTGCTTTTGGGGGAAAAATTTCCAAAATATACCTAATTATGCAAATTGAGCGCATTGGGTCTGTGACGAAAATCCACCCATCAATACACCAAAATTACGAAAATACACCCCAAACCAGAACCCCCCCCCCCACCCCCAATACCATTTGTCAGGAAGAACCCCCCCCCCCCCCGGGGTAAGAGGGGATACAGAGAAAAAAAAGCAAAAAGGACAGAGGAAAGAGGAAGAAAAAAGTAAAAACAAAGTGCATGATATAAAGAAACATACTGAGGTAAATGGAAGGATACAAGCCCAAAGGGAACTCATCTTTGGCTTGGGTAGGGGTGTGCCTCTGGGAAAATTGAAAAGCCATGCATAAATAGGACCTACCAATTTTCAACTACTTAAGGGGGAATCAATTCCTGAATTTTGTGTCAAATTTATTAGAAAGTTTTTTGGTCCCAATATTTTGCTATTGTGACACCTTTTACTGGTTTTGGGAGGAAATTTTTAAAAATATGCAATTTTTGGATAATTTTGAATTTTAAGAAACTCATTAAAATGCCAATTTTTGTGAGGAAAAAGGACCAATTGAAACACCAGAGAGCCTAATTTTGCCACCCTTATTTTCGGAAAGTCCCTATAATCAGTTTTGTACTACATAGCAAGGTAACTTTTAACCGAAGGCATTTGCCGTCAGTGCCCCTACCAGTTGCCTTGATGCCCTATTACTTAGCAATGCCTAAATGCTATTCTTTAAACATGTAATTGCCTTCTAAAACAGTGTGCCCTTTCAAAATTGCCTTGAAATGGGGTGCCCTTCAGAATCCTTAAAATTTACCCTGGTACATAGCCCTCCCCCCTGCCCTGGGATAAAAGGATCAAAAGAGAAGTGAAACCATTAGGAAAAGGGAAAACTTACGTTGAACTCGTGCGTGTTCTCCTGGTTACAATTGGACTTGGAATCAAGAATGCAGCCATATTAGGTGGATGGCTGGCATCACCTGGCTTGGGTTTGGAGGGTGACGATGGTGAAGACATGCTCAGTGGTACTGGATGGTCGGCACACTCAACCTGTTGAAATAATAAAACATTGGAGATTAAAGTTAACTTGTATTAACACTAGGCCAGTCATCATAATGACATGCTGCATGTTGGTATTTTTGTCACATAGCACGACAAATTTGATTTTCAATTCCTAGAATACTTTGTGTGTATATTTTGTCTTGCGCAATACACAATTCTTTAAGTATTTAAATTCACCGATGTTTTAACAGCCAGCGGCATGGCTTGATTATTAGATAAGCTCTCGACTTTGAATACAATCTGCTAAATGGTCACGGGTTCGATCCCCGCTGCTACCATCATTTTTCTTTTCTTTTTATTTCAATTAGATGTAATCATTTTCTTTGACATGTCACTCTTTTCGATACAATTCTCTTTTTCCCCCTGTTTTTTTCTTTTAATAAGACATGAGCTACTGATTAAATTTGATACGGTATACTGCGGTATAAGATATTTTCATTCACCTGGTTGAGCATTTACGGGTCAGAGAAGGCCCACTTTACCGATATACTGTGTAGTTATTAGTGGTACAATATTAAAGCAATTTTGAGCCAAAATAGTGTTAAGAACATTCATATCTTTGAGGGTACGTGTCTAAAACCCTTATTGTACTCCGATTACAGCCGCTGTGAGCTTCTAAAGTTGGCCAATTTAGATAAGAACGTAACATATTTCAATGGAACAAATTAGCGATAATTGAGATTCTGTAGAAGAGATTGTGAATCCCGCGAAGGCTAATGGGCCAACGTTGATATCTTCTCTTGAAAGAGCCATTCCTAAATTAATATTTCCTAAATACATCAAATTTATACACAAGCTGCACCCAAGCAACTGATTTTTATGAGATTCCCGAATTTGGTGTAAATTTTTGAAAATGTATAGACCCATCAAAGTACCAAATTTCGCAGTAAGGATCCATTGAAATATTATTGAATGATACTGGAATAATTTGGCTAACATATTCATCTAAATTTTTGATTTCTCAAAAACATAATCCACCCTCCTTCAGAGCGCGGGGGCACTCAAATTCAAAAGTGACAGGCATGTGCGGACCTCAGGGACATTCAGTGTAGGATTTCAGTCAATAAAAGGGGTCATTCAGTGTGAGAATCAAACACGGTGGTTCTTGATGAACCACTAGTGTTGCCTGATTGCACGATAACCCTTGACCTCAAATGACCTTTAATGTTGGTAAGTACCTTTTGAAAGGTATTGCATGGTGTGAAGTGCAATTAACATGGGATTACCCAAATATGAGTTTAAGCAATTTGCCTCCCAATCCCATGTGGGAGGGCATCTGCCCTGAACCCATTTCACAAATACTTGTCGGAACCACAGTGTCGGAACCTAACTCATGACCCCCCTCCCCCCACAAACTTGGACGCGTTACTGGCCGAAGCCACCTGGTGGAGACAAGTGTCCCGTATTAAAGGGACTTAGGAACTGACTTGTACGAGACATGTGGGTCCAGGTCAGGTGGTCATGATAGTGATGGCAACGGGTTATTATATGGGCTTTCAAACCCCCGTGTCACATTGCTACAAGCCAGATACATGGATCACCCCAGCTCTGAAAGAGACAGCATGCACTTTCACCTACCATGAGGGACTATGATTGCAAATGGACACCACGGAGGCCCGTCAACGGCCAAAGCAACATGGGCAAACGTAGTCTAAAAAAATGAAATAATAAAATAAGCCAATCAGAACAAATAAATATATGCATTCATACCAATATTACCATCAACAGTTTACATGGGTAATACTGGTCTCATGTATACCAAGACGTACATCAAATTTCGGATCTCTGGTAAAGTCAAAGTGCGACTATTGGCGCATTTTATTATAATTAAGTCTCATTACTGGAATGCACCATTAATTTGAGGGATGTTTTATAAGAAAGAAAGGATGGAGAAGTAAAAAAAATACACATGACGCAAAAGCTGTAGGATATTTTATTTTTGATTACAAATTCAATGCCGAACGCCAAAAATTATATTTGTCAAACAAATATCTTTTTTTTTTACAATATTGTAACTTCTTAAAGCTCCTGAACATCACTTGTTCACTCGACTACAATGTTATACTTCTTTAAACAGTATACAAAAACACAGCAAGTTACACGAAAACGGCAAATTTATGTTATTGATGAAACTAAATTTTGAAACTTTATCGCGGTAAACTTTGGACAACAGACTTTAAAAAGGATGCTGCAGACTTCATTTTCGTGATTTTCGGTCCCAGCCAACTTAACAACAATACCCAGTAAATGTGGGTAAAAAGCCCTGCACCAATGTCTCGGCTATTTTGGTTGGTATTGCAATCATCGGTACAACCAGGCCAAATATTTGATGCAAATCCCGGCTAAATAAGTTAGAGGTCCCGGCCATCCCCGGGTACCCAGGGGCCGGGACATCAATTGATAACCGCATAACTTTCAACCAATGAATTCATTCTTTCTCCATGAATTGAAATCATTTGCCCACACCATCACTTACTTCATTCACAATAGAAACACTTTTTTACATTCTGCGATTGCAATTGGCTGCACTAATCTACAGAGCATGCTCAGTTCACTACCTGGTATATCAGGTTAAACGTTCCTAATTCGACATGCCGCTAGTCCGACAAGACGCTAAACCGACACGGCCATGTCTGAAAATGAAATGCACAGCGTTAGTCCGACACGGCGTTAGTCCAACATAGACTTGCTCCAAGTCTCTGTTTTCCTATATTCTCTAAAAGGCATATTTCAAGTGTCCTGCTTTAATATTTCTCAAGCACATAAGTGCGTGTTCACATCACAAATATGTGGGTTCGACCCAGATCCAATGTGGAGTCGACCCACATTAGTTTTGTGTTCACACCTGTACCCACATAGTGGATTAAAAGTGGGTTGTGATTTTCACATCCTGGTAAGTGGAGCGAGTCCACTTACCAGGATGTGATAACAACACGCTGAAGTAAAGAATGTTCATGATGTTAACACTATTTTACTTAATCATGTTTGGCAAAATACTAAAGATTGTAGGCCTAATATAAAGTAGGCCCTATTCGATTTTTGAAAACATGAGGCATTTAATTGTGTGTTGTTACACAGGTTACTACAGTTATTTTTGAACTATTTGTTATGGTGAAGGAGAAAAGTGCAGTTGTATTTTAACATTTCTTACAGGGATAAAAAGGATTCTAATAAAAATACTTTTGAGTCAATTCAACAACGTTTCATATTTAACAATCCTACCTCAATAATATCAAATTTTAACTTAAAACTTCTTCTCATATACCAATTATAAATAAGTAACCAAATTAATTTCATGACTCTACATTATATGCTATAATTGATATGCTTTGCATGTAGCAGTCAGAGATATTGACATAAGATCAATATTACACACACAATAGGAAAGTGCTTGTTACTTCCTGTATATGTGGATCTGAATCCACATTGTCGTGTTCACATTACAAAATCTAACCCACCTCCTGGGGTCGAAACTACCTCATGAAGGTGGTCTCGCTCCACATTGTTAATGTGGGTTCGATGTAGGGTCGAAACCACTTATTTTGTGATCACACTACACTGTGAAGTGGGTTCGATGTAGGGTCGACTCCACGTCCCTACATTAAACTAGCTAGGTGTGATCACGCCCTAAGACTCAAATTATAGTGGAGAACAAATTAGAATTAACTTCTATTTCATTGAAGTTCCTTTATTGTGTCTAACATGATTTTAACACTGCATAGTAAAGACCAATCACCAATTCATTACCATTACTCAATTTGACCATGGTATTTTAAGAAAGATCACAGACAAACAGTAAACACATCCTGAATTCATTCAATACCCCCCAGACAGACAGTACCAAGTTCATACTTCCAATTTGACCATGGGTCTATATGCCTACACCCATTCCCTGCCTACATTCTGAACTCATCAATAATAGTCAGTACAGTGGTACAACATCCAACACATTTGAATCATTTGATATTTGACTTAAAAAAATCAAAGGACCTTCACACCAACTTTCCTTATCTCAACTAATTCAGGGGGTACATAGGGAGTAAGCATAGATAAAATAATGTCCCTTTACAGATATACTGGATATGGAAGTGGGGGTTACAGCCAGACGCCTTGAGCAAGGCTAGTCCAACATGGCACTAGTCCAAAAATAAAATACACAGTGCTAGTCAGAATCTGAAAAACACTGCGCAAGTCCGACATTTCAGACTAGCGCAGTGCATTTTAGATTCGGACTAGCTTAACAGTGGATTTCTGTTTGAAATATACACAATACATTTTTGTCGGACTAGCGCAGTGGTTTTCAGATTCGGACTAGGGCAGTGGTTTTCAGATCAGAATTATGGCACTGCACTAGTCCAACAGAAAATACGGACTAGCGCAGTGTCGGACTAGCACAGTGTTTTTCCATTTTCGGACTGCTAAGCAGTTTTTTTTTCGGACAAGCGCAGTGCTTTTCATTTTCGGACTGATGCACCTCTACAGTATAGGAACACTGTGTAGTCAGACTAGCGCAGTGTCGGACTAGGCGAGCGGTTAGAGCACGGGTCTCATAATACAGAGATTGTGGGTTCGAACCCCGGGCCGGGCGGTTTTCGTCTCCTTGTTTCCTTGAGCAAGAAACTTTACTCTACTTGCTCTGTGGTTGGACAGTCACGTAAAGCCATGGGTCCCCTGTACGAATAGACTCCTTCATGGGGTATGCATGTTATGCAAGTACTTACAAGTATGATTGATTGATTGATTGATTGATTGATATGCATCGTGTCGGACTAGCAGCGTGTCGGACTAGCGGGTGCACCCCGGTATATCATGCATATGCAGTATCTTGCTGGAATCATGGACATGGGCAATGTCCATAAAATACATTAGGTCTATCTGTAACAAAACTACAAAAAAATCACTCAAGATTATTTTGTTTGTTCGAATTTCTGTCAAAAACATGCATGTCACCATGTTCCATCAAAAATGCAACAATATTTGAGTTACATTAACTGTCAAAATGTGAGAATTTTAAAGACAAAAACGTTAAGGAGGCACATCCGATCAGTGGGCACAAATTTACTTCTTAACTTGAATAAACGTTGATTCAACGTTGATACATTTTTTGTACATGTACCTCAACTTCCTCAACCTTCTCAAGTTCTCAACATTAATATTTGGTTGAGAAATGAGTTGAATTTGTAACAATGATCAACCAAAATTAAACTTTCTCAACTGAAATTCAACTATAATTCAACTAAAATTCAACCATCGCAACCTCATTTCAGCCAAATATCAACCAAAATTTCAACTGGGGTAGACCTTCAAATGGCATTAACCGTTTTTGTACTCTAGGTTTCAAACTAATTGCATAAACTATAAATGTATACATTTTTAGAAGCGGATTTTTACCCTGAACATGATGATGGTATCAGTTTTTGACCAAAAATGTCAAATTTGGCAAAAAAATTTAGAAACTTAGAAATTTAGAAACAAATGTTTAGGAAAGGTTTTTTCAAATTTTTGATTTTTATCTTAGTTTTTAAAAAAATGCCATCAATAGGACAAAAAATGCAAAAAATCAGACCGCTGCCACCAAATATGCAATTTTGGCCTATTTTTGGCAATATTTCAAAAAATAAGCTAAAATCAAAAATTTGAGAAAACCTATGCTTTCCTAGACATTTGTTTCTAAATTCCATAAATTTAAAAAAAAAAAAATATGTCCGCGAGCTAAGTTCTAAATTTCCTTTGATGGTGTATGAATCTACAATACCTATCTAAAAAAAACTGTGCAACCCAAACTATATCACATTCGTATGTAAGAAGCTGCTTTAAAATAGAGTCTGATGTTTCGTGTCCAGTTTACGTGAAACAATTGCTGGACTCTCACAAAAAATCAGATTTTTCATATTGATATGGTAAAGAACCACTAAAGATAGTTTCATATTTTGAAAATAACATACAAAACAGTACTTAAAAATGATAATTTTAAGTCTCTGTCAAATATGTTTCATGGACTTCATGGAATGAAATGACCATATGTACCACTGCCAGAAATTTCGGGTAACCTAGTCTTACCCGAAATATCTGGCTGTGGTGTACCACAGCCAGAAGCAAGCTCTGTAATCAAACCTGTCGCATAATTGCACATACCCAATATCCCAAAAAATGATCATATTTATCAGATGCAAACTGCAACACTCCACACATATGACAAAGGATATTTATAATAAATTTACCTATTATGAACACTTCCAGAAGTTGTTTAGTCACACAAAAATGATGTTTGAAGATGTGTTTACAAATCGTAACCATGTAAACAAACGAAACGTACCGTTTGATTTCTCTGATCAGAACTGCGATTTTCATAAATTTAATTCAAAAAGGTGCCTTTCATGAATATGGAATCAAACATTTCTTTTTTTTTTCAAGTACCATTTGTATTTTTCAATTTATGCACAAATGGCGGTTATGTGATAGGCTGTACTACACAGCTTGCCTCAATGTTTCTCGAGCAAACCTAGTCTGACTGAGCTTCCAGATACACCCACCCACAAATTCGATTTGTGTAGCTTCCAGACCCACAAGACACATGATACTCCATTTCATTACATATTGGATAATTGGTAACCCTCTTCCCCTGGCCCTGGGTGTTTACACTTACACTTACACTTAGGTTTGATGGGCTAATTAATAGGCTTAAGCCTCTAAGATCCCATATCCTGTTTCTTTCCAGTATTTATCTAGGT
>JXSR01S074997.1:22214-36340 GCA_000969725.1 Ophiothrix spiculata | reverse complement strand
GAATATAATATTGACGTACCTATTAGTTATTTTTAAATACAAAGGGGCTCTCCTATTAATGAATTATTTGTATGTTTTTCTAATCATCAGGTATGGTAAATGGAAACAACTGCCGTGAGTTAGCTGAGAAGACCGATCTTGACGGATTTCTCGTGGGAAGTGCTGCCTTTAAACCTGAATTTACCGAAATCATCAATGCTAGAGCACCAACTGTCAAGTCTTTAGTGAAAGCATACAATGAAATCTCGATTCTTTAAAAACATTTGTGGCAAAATCGGACTTGGTTTGGTCAGAGTGTCGTCAGTTTTTGTAAGAGTGTCATCTCTGATAGAATATATTTCTTATTGACTGAGATTTGAGTTGTGTGTGAAAACAAATTTGTTTTCAGCATATGTTTTCTTTCAACTAATTTATTCATTAATCATGAAAATCAAAAGAAATCTGTATAATTTGTATAAAGTGTAAATACCGTATGTATATTTAACATTAATGTATATATTATTTATTTGCTAATAATCTGCCCTAAAGGGTTGATTCGAGTTATTCAAATTAAGTTATTGAAATTATTATTGAGAGTGGGTCTAGTCTTGTCCGAGGACCTAAATTATTTCTGAGCCGCAATCTGAAACCCTGTGAACGATCTGGTGTTCTTTTTAAATGTTGGCTTCAATAGGCAATTATGAGCAGATATAACAAGCTATAAAAACTGAAATTGACGGTGTTACAATTTGTTTTTAGAGTGTTCCACGACTTAGCGTGCATACGGACTTCCGTCTTGACATACTTGTAAATCATATTTAATATCTCCACGCTACTAAAATAATTGCTTAACATATTTGTTTCCTAAATCTTAAAGGTTGAGAAAAATATCTGGATTTGTATTTATTTTGTTGTTTTTATTAAACATTTCCTTAGTATAATAAGTTAATGACAAAACTCGCATGGCTATATTGACATGTCTGAGGAAGTATTATGTAACCACTAAGATTTTTAAGCGAGTTAGTCAAATTTACTTGTGAGTTAGGCAATTTTATAACATAATAGCAGTTTATGACGCTGCTAAAATATTTGCATAACTCATAGCTCTATACAGTGAGATGTCACTGTGTTCTATGGACACCTTATCTGTTCTTAGTCACGTAATGTGACGCAATGTAATTTTGACAATGAAATGCAATAATAATATAAAAAAAAACTAGCCACATGGCTTGGTAAGGCAATCTGCATTTTAAAAAGCCACAGGCATGAGTTAGGCAATTGTCATTTTGTTCAAGGTTGTATTTTATTTTCTGCTAATATGATCATGATGGCAATGATTTTAGTAACATGACGAAATCAGAAGATGATAAGCTGTGAAAGATAACAAATCATAATGAAATCAGGATTATTTGTTTGTAACATATGTGAGCTGCCATATCGAAAAGGGGTCCCAAAATCAAACTAGATTTTTTTTTGGTCTCATTGCAAAGTTATATCCAAATTGGTAGAAGGCATCTTTTCATGACGCTGCTAAAATATTTACATAACACATCTCTATACAGTGAGCTCTAGCTCTATACAGATTCGGGAAACTAAAGTTCGGAGAAAATTGAGCCTAAAGTTTTTGTACTGAGTATTTATTTGAATGGAGAGACGTCTTTTATCTTGGATTTTAAAACATATTTCTTGTGTTTTTGATGTTGGAAATGATCAATATGATAGAATGCACTTTAAAGGTAACATTTCTGATGAAATTATAAATTCATGACATTTTACTTTGCTGAGTTTAAATGGCCCATATCACGTTATTTACTATAGCCCGGCTTTAAGGAACCTTTTGATATGGCAGGTCACATATAATAATAATAGTACACAGCTGTATTCATACTACTAACCTCTTCAACCCATGTCTGAATGTTTTTTAATAAATTTGACAAGTCATAAAACAACATTATACGTAGTATGATCATCATTGAAAAGTTTGTATTTTGGTCCATGATACTATAAATTGGTAAAGCAATAAATGGGCAGTTCTAGAATACATGTATGTACAATCAATCAATGATACTCTGCAAGTTTGTATGTACATACTAACAAGGGAGTAGTCTAATTCCATTGGTGGTGGTTCAATGAAAAGTTTTTAACAATAAACGCATCAGTCAAGTATTGATCAATAGAATGTTTCAGATGTACCAAAATAATTTTCGAGTCAGGTACAGCAGGGTAGAAAGTGACATTTCCCATTCAATGGCAATGATTCATTTATTTTTTAAGAACCGCACAATCCTACCAATAAATACAATATTATTGTGTACTTTGATGTAATAATTACATATCCATATTGTTTGTCCATTGCTGCATTATCAGAATTGCTTTATTGAGGCTAATATTTAATTTTAGCCTTATGTATGCCTAATGTTTTCAAATCAACTGATAAAAGTCATCTCCCGCTACTATTACATTAACGTTGCTACATTAGTCTTGATCTTCACTTCTTTCGACGGCCCTTCCTACACGGATTACCAGACTTGCATTTCTCACAGTATCTAGCTAAATGCTCGGGTCCATTTCCTTCATCATCAGATCCAGGGGGACATTTGCATTCACTGACAGGCTTGTCACACTTAGGACATTTCAATGGCTCCCAATCTACTGGATAGACTCCGTCAGTTCCACGGCATCTTTTTCTACCGCATTTTTGTCTAAATGCAGGCTGTGATAAAAAATGATAACAGAGAATATGTTCAGTAGAACAGAGCGGAAGCAGCACAAACACCTGCACATTTTAATAAGTTTAAAGGCTAAATCGTGGTCAGGGCATTATAGAATACTGCGTATAACAGACAGGAGCATTTTGCCCATAGTTAATAGCTCCAATAACATAACAATTACCGTATGTTCAGTCCTGATTATGCCAATATTGCAACTTGCAAGTATTGCATACACATCAATACCATTAAAAAAAGGAAAATAAAGAGAAGAAAAGTATTGGCAGTACTTGAAGCACATAAAATTCACAAAAGTTGCTGGCTAAAATACACAATTTAAGCTGTTCAGGGTAAATATCGCACGGTAGATATCATGATGGGTATACTTTCAGAACAGCCCAGTCAGGTCAGGGCATTATAGAATACCGTAGTGTAGTTTTGCAGCTTTGTCACTGCGTGACATATATTTTTTGCCAAAACTTGCCGCTTCCGGTTGTCGTAGCGGCAAAGCTACATGTCGCTGAGATAATCGATATCGGCAAAATTTTGTCGCACGACAAGATTATTTTAGAGTTGAAATGAATTCAACTTTCAAAGCGACATGAAGCGGCAAATCTGAAAAGCGACCAAACTGCAAAGCTACAAAAGTGTGAAAGGAAGCAAGCGACAGAGCTGCAAAGCTACAATAAGTATGTCGAACATAAGTTCGACATCATGATTCATCAGTTTGTTCAATCAATAGTTTATGTATTTGATTTTTAAAAATAAGTTAAGCCTCACCACCTCCGTTTGACCGGTTGTTCATGTTTGGAAATATTTTTGATGAAATCAAAATAATCTTAATCCCAATCCAACCTATTACATTTTGGGGTGTTCCAAAGTAACGTTTAAGACCGAAAAATTGAAAAATTTCATATTTTTCATATTTAATGGCCACAGTACCTAGCATGTACATTATATCAACGAGTTTGTTGTTGATAATGGTGCTCACTGTGGGATCAAGACATGCAGATGTTTACAAATTAAAATACTTGACAAGATAATGAATAAAGTTCATGTAACGTTCGGTAACGTTTGTGACATCGCACGGAAATGTTTTTTTGCTCCAAATGACTTCAAAGTAAAATTTCTCTGGCATATTAGCGAATTTTTTATTGCGCTTTTCACAGGTAATGGGTAACATATTAACAAATAGTTCATAAAAGTGGTAGGAAATTCTATTGTCAGGATTTCTTTTAATGCAAAGTTTTGTTTGGTAACGTCTGGTAACGTTTGTGACATTTTGGTGTAACTTTTTGGTAACGTTTGTGACAGTTTTGAATTAAAACATGTGTTCATTCATGCACGGATAGAAACAATTAAATATTTCTGATTGGAAAATAATTCTCACGTACTGAGTAACAAACGTATGACTGAAAAAACTGTTCATTTGGTCGAATAAAAAAGCCTATTTTTTGCTTGATATCAAAAAAGGTTTAGTTTTCACTGGAATGAGCCTTTAGCTATTATGTTATTTTGTTTGACCGGCTACTTACAGTTTCTTTGCCAAGACTCAACCGCACCCACGTATATGCACTCTCCCATGTTCTATCGCACCTATTGCATTCGAACCATCCGTAGACTCTGTATGGTTTACTGTCTTTATTTCTAGGCTGCTGTACTGGAACGTCTGGGCAGGGATCATCGGAATGACATCTGCCACATATATCTTTATTATGCCTTTTCGTTTTGCTTTTACAATGACATTTAGAACCCTGGACGTCACATTTCGAACACCACTGCAGAGGTTCCCACACATAAGGATCAATAAAGTCGCCACGGCAGGTTTTGCATTTCTGACCAAAAACAACCTGTAAACACAAGTATATTTAAATCATGCATGCATTGCTTTAAAGTTATGTTGCCCAATTAAAGTATTTTCAATTTACATTACTTTAACTTAAATAATCCTTTTCAAAATACAACCTACCGGAAACTCCCGAAACACGTTTTACTCTTTTCGTCTGCAACCGGACGTTTTTTTGTTGTTGTTGTCGCTTTAAACTCACTTTTGTGCACAAAACTAGTTTTGGACGTCATTTTGATTTTCTGTACGAGAGTCATTTTGAACATGTTTACAAACCTATATAATTTGGTTAAAATGTTCATGTTGTAACCATCAACGCAAGTTTTCATCGATTATTTTAAATATTTGCGTTTTTGATGCTGTTTAATAGGCTTAAAGTCGCTTTAATCTATTTTCGCACAAAAAATGCATATAGGTAGTCGGAGGTTTTTCTTTTCAAATCAAAATAAACCAAGTCCATGTTGACCTGTTAACGATCTACTTTGGGGGATGCATCTTTTGTTACTAAGCTTAAAGGTCGTTTTCGATTGATTATTGTTATTTATTTTCTTTAAAATATTTATTGTTTTTTAAGATGTTTTAAAGTCACTTTAACCATTTTTTGTGCACAAAATTACATTCGGTGGTCATTAGGGATTTAGCTCGGACGCCAATTTGATTTTGAATGTTTAAGAGATGACTGGCCTGAATCTGGATCACTACAGATCAACCTGTGTAATTAATCCCCAGAAGCCTATTTTCCGATAACTATACGCACATTACGTATTGCATTTAAATCAATAGAATAGAGTAGACATGTTCATTTGATGTGGCAATACTGGATCGTGGAGCACTGTGGCGCAGTGGTTAGAGCATTGGACTCATAATCGAGAGGTTGTGGGTTCAAGCCCCGGCCCGGTCACTGCAGTGTTGAGTCCTTGAGCAAGAGTCTTTGTCCACATTGTTCCTCCCCATCTCAGGTGACAGAAATGGGTACCAGTATGTAAAAAGTACTGGGAAGGTAAATCAGACTCGTTTGTGCGGGAGGAGTGGCGTACCCCACAGACATACACAGAAGTGGAGTCTGGCCTAAACGCTAAGGAAATGGAGATGGGCACCACGGCCGTTAGCATACAAGCTTCGGTTTCGACTTTACCTACCTTACCTTTACCTTATACTGGATCCCGGGACTGGTTCGTTGATGCAGGGTTAAAAATGGCAAGATTTCTACATTAATATATCTCTGTAACCAATATATTGTACCTTGATATTGAACTACTCACGCTTTCATCACCCTCTAAACTTTTTCTGATCCAAGTCCAGGAACTGTTCCATTGTTTTGTGCATACAGAACATTTGAATTTTCCAAAGACTCTATTAGGTGGTCGTCTTTCAGAACTTTCGGTGGTGGGAGTTGTTGAAGCCATTATCAGGCAAGGAAACGCAATCCAATCAATGTCTTCATAAACCAAAATAAGGTATAGCCTTGAATGGTGAACAGATCCGGTCTTTCAAACATGTCAACTACTTGTGTCATGTTGAGTTGAAATATCAAATATGTCATTATCATTAATGATCAGGGTGGAAACGCAACCTTTACTCGGTTCCTACTTCCGTTTGTTAACATGTTCAATGTTCCGAAGTCCAATCTTACCAAATATAAGGTGCAGGGTCTCTCCTCAAGTGTACACCAGTTGCCTAATGTAAAGACTCCAAAAAAGTATCGCCTCATCTCGAAAAAATGGCTCGTGTGCAAATATGGAATTCGCAAACGTAATTTCAAGACTTTGTGTACAAGCGCTGGAATTTCAGCTTTCAGTCGACACCCTATTTCTGACAATTGACTGAGAAATATTTAAGTTATGAACTTTTAAAACCCTCGAGGTCAATTTTAAAAAGTTGCAAATTTCATTTTTCGCACTGTACAAACCAGTAACACAAGACTAAGGATCGATATGAGGTAAGCGAGCTGGACCACTGAATCTCGCGGTTTTTTTCTAAAGCATACGTCATGATCTCTAAGCATCTTCCATCAACTTGCAGTGACGGCGCCAAAGGGGAGGGGGAATGGGGGAATTTCCCCCGTCATAAGCCTTGCCCCCTCACCCATTGAGCAAAAATAGTGTGGATGGACAATTGTGGGATATGGTGTTTTTGTTTGCCTATCGCGCCACAAATTCTGTCAAATTTGATATTTTTAGCTGTTAAAGTAACTGTTGTTAAAAAGTCTTGAAAATCGTGAAAATATACCACTTTGACAAAAAAAAAAAGGTTACGACATCTTAAAATTCACGCAAAGCACATGAAAATGTCGACATTTAACATATAAATGATAAAAAAACAAGGGACAATTCGTCGTAAAAATTGTGTCAGTGACTGAAACTGTCACGGGCAATGGGGAAGGGGCAAAGCGTATGACATGGGGGCATTTGCTCCAAATAACCCTTGCACCCCCTCAATAAATGCAAGTTATTGGACGATGCTTAGAGACCCATGAAGCTGCTTTTGAAAAACAGCATGCTTTAGTAAACAAAGTCACTTACCTCATATCGATCCATAGCCTTGCATTACTGGTTTGTACAGTGCGAAAAATGAAATTTGCAACTTTTTAAAATTGACCTCGTGGGTTTTAAAAGTTCATAACTTAAATATTTCTCAGTCAATTGTCAGAAATAGGGTGTCATATAAAAGCTGAAATTCCTGCGCTTGTACACAAAGTCTTGAAATTACGTTTACAACTTCCCTGTTTGCGCACGAGCCATTTTTTCGAGACGAGGCGATACTTTTTTGGGAGTCTTTATATATAATTATACTTGCAGCCTTTTGTAGTTTTTCACTAAAATGTATTTTATTCTTTGAAGGAGCCGCCTTGTTGTACATCCTTCCCGCAAAGGGTACACTGATAAAAAGCAACGATTTTAGCAATATTTCATGTTTTGTTCCTTTTCCAACGTTTTAGTATTTTGGCAGTAATTTTGAGCATATGGACGACATTTTAGACTGAAACATGTTAACGGCATAATTTATGGAAAATATGTTTGTATTGTAAACAATCCGATGACAAAATGCGGTCCTTATCGACCAGTGAAATGGATACATTTTTTAAAGCACGATGCATGCTGTCAAGTATTTAGTTCATGCATTACTTGCCTTATTCAAATGTCCCGGGAAGTGATTATCGCTCGGCGGATTCGTGTATAAGTTTTTTTCAACACAGTTTATATACCACCATTATTGCCCATTGTTAAAACCAAAATTTCATATTCACAGCAACTTTAGACCTCATTATAGCAGCCATTTTGAATATTAACATATAAACAACATAATTAGGAAGATATATTTTGTTGTACCACCCAATTCGTTAATAATTTTGAATATTCAGTGGTTTTGACTCTGTTTCAAAATCATGATAAAATTTTCAAAAGAAAATGATTTTGGCGCCGATTTTTGATCTCAGTGTCTGCACAAGGGCAGTCTAATCGTAACGACCCTGTTAACGAGCTCATTATGCGAATTCTTCATGGGTATCGCTATCATTGTCTACTCCCAAGAATGCAAATTAGGATAATGAGCTTCCGTTGTTGAGTACCCTGTTATATGTGCGGCAAAGCATGCCATTGTATTCAATTGGCTCATTTGCATTCTTGGGAGTAGAAAATGATAGCGCTACCGAATTCTGTATTCCAGGTCTCACAAAACGAGAAAAAAAAATTGGTAGCGAGATTTTGTTTTTTTTTAACGTGACCTGCTAAATAGGCTGACTTTGAACCTACATTACCTGAAAAGGGTGAGAGCAAACGCAATTTGAAAACGTGGGTATAAAAATTTGGATTTTTTTCCAATAAAATGTATGTAAATTTTTCTGCTGTTGATTACAAATGAGAATTATATGGTATTTTCTTTTAAAATCAACGATTTTTAGCCTTTTGAAACACACGAATTTGGACCCCTACATCAATCTTGTTTTAGAAGATAAAACGCCGTCAGTTGGATCGATTCTTCTAGTAAAAATATAAAAACTCAGATTGATGAAATTTGAAAAATATATTTTGCCTGTAAGGCCTGTAAAGTGAAAAAATATGGAGAGGAAAAATATACGTTGATGTGATGTACGAAAGGTATCTAATATCGGCTCTTCGTACTTGCCTGCAATTTGTATTGCTTGTACTACCTTTGGTCACGACGGGTCATCCTCTGACGTCAGAAACCTGCACGAATCTCATGTCAGCATGGTCAGAGTTTGTTTCGGACTGGCCGCGCTGCAATGAAACATTTTGTATTTCTTGCGAAATGTAATGGATTCAACATTCATTTTCCAGATTGAAAAGTAACCTTTTTGGTTCTTTTATGTAAATTATGCCAACAATTCTAGAATTTCATTCGTTACAGCGAATAATTGAAGAAAAACCAACACGCTTCGCAAAAGAAAAAAAAAAGAAATTTATCAAAACGACTGAGGCAGGACTCGAACTTTAGATATAAATAGTCGCTCTATAACCAGTAGACTATTCAAGCTAACGATGTCTAAGAGGGTAATTTAAGATTATATGCTTCTGTTTATTGTGATTGATTACGCATGCGCAACTTCCAGTACGAGATATTTATATAATAAATGTCCAGTAGACAGCAAGCAGTCTTGTGGTGCAACGGTGTTGCTTTGAGACTCCGAATCAAGAGATCGTGGGTTCGAGTCCCGTCATAGTCGTTTTGTAAATTTATATTTTTTTGTTTTTGCCGTGGAGTGTTGATTTTTCTTCAATTATTCACTGTCACGACTGAAATTCTTGAATTTTTGACATAATTTATATAAAAGAACCCAAAAGGTTCAGTCAAAAAAACACATGTCAGATTCATTAATTTTCACATGAAATGCAAAATTGTTCAACACAGCGAGGGCGAGCCATTCAAATCGCAAGGTCTGAGTATACATGCACGCTGCTTGCATCAGATGACCCGTAGTCACAAAAGGTGCGGGTTATCGAAATCTTGGTGGCTGGTTATCGCAATACGTATGAAGAGCCGATATTAGGTACCTTTCATACACCACATCAGCGTATTTATTTCTCCATGTTTTATCTTCAATTTTAAAGTCTTATAGGCAAAATATATTTTCCAAATCATCAATCTGAGTTTTATATTTTTGCTAGCGGAATCGACCAAACTGATGTTTTTTTATCTTCTAAAACAAGATCGATGTAGTGGTTGAAATTCGTATGTTTAAAAAGGCTCAAAATTGTTGATTTTTATAGAAAATACCAAATAATGCATCCTTTTTGGCCAATAGCAAAAAAATCACTCACATTATAAAGGAAAAAACTCGAAATTTTCATACCCACGTTCCCATTTTGCATTTGCTTTCTCCTTGTTCGACCACCTAATATAGGGTTCATAAGGGTTCAAAGTCAGCGTTATTGGCAGGTCACGTCAATAAAAAAAATCTCACAACCAAGATTTTGTAATATCGATTATGAATTATATCGGATAGAAGAAGGCAAAATATTGTCACCTGCCGACAGACTAAGGGCCCATATTCATAAAACCTTGCTAACCCTAGTTGACAACCAAAATGCCGTTAAGGCTACAGTCATTTTTGACGAGCGATAGAGCGGAACGCCATGTTTACTACGACTTCTGGCAAACGTACACTTGTTCGATTATCACAATATTTAGTGAACATAAAGAATAAAGTCTCTAAATTATACACAAGCATTTATTAATGAGTTTAGTGACAAGAACATGGTCAAAATGGCATCAACAGCTTACGACAAAAAATCTCATAGCGGAAATCTTATAAATTCATGTGTTTCCGTAAACCGATTTCTTTCCAATTTTGGCAGGTTAAAAAGACTAATGAAATAATCATGTATTTTTTTAAATTTATCACACCATTACATTATCTTGAGGACAATGACAATATAGCCAATAGCACGTCCGTTTACCGTCAAATTTTCCGTTGTTAAAATCGCTCGCTAAAATCAATCCATTTTAATAAAATTATTCTTTTTGTACGAAAAAGACTTGCTGTGGCATTCCCTTAGCCGCACATGTACTAAACATCTTTAGTTAAAACATCGAATTTTGACACTTTATTGAAGACTAACAGGTCTAAAACCATTGTATGGTCACGTAGAATATACAATATAAAGTTTTTAACAAGTTTATACTCTCATCAACAGCTTCAAATTAGAAAACTTCACAAAAATGATTATAGCTCAAATGCATTCAATAGAAGCGTTACCATTTCCAATCACTTCATATTGTCCCATCAATAAGAATGCACCATTATCAGAAGGTTAATTACTAATTACAGTATCTTGTTGAATGGACTGCGATACGTCATCACGTTTTACGGGAAAGGTCATAAGTCCAAATCCTTTGTTTGGTATCAATTGATAAAAACATGCAAGGCCTCTATTATATGCACTGGGGTATTCATCTTTGAAAGTGACGAGTAAGCCCCTTAAACTTGCTTTTGTTTTAGTGGCTGTTTTTTAACCCTAATAGAGCCGGGCTTTTTGGACCCACCTCACAGCCGGGGGGGGGGGGGGGGCCTTACGATCTCGGCAACCGATTGACGAAACATCACGTATAGGGTACTGGTGGATAGCTATGACCCTCACGAGTCCATTGGTACCATAAAAATGAAATTGGACCTTGTATGACGTCACAGTGACTTCATAAGTGACGTCAGTCAAACCTCGTTAAAATCACCAAAAATCGCCAAAATCGTGTTTTTTTTTGCTATTTTTGTCAAGTAAAAGTTGCCTTTTTAGCAATGATGTGTGTCAAAGTATGCTTACACATGTTCTTGCTCCAAATAAATAAAATGAATAAGATAAAACAAAGTGGAAAGGTATCCTAAAAGCAAAAACACGGTTTGTGTGTAATTCCCATTGAAAATCAGTTTTTCGTTTGACCCAGCGTGCTATTACGCAACGCCACGTCCCAACCCTAGGTCGGATTTTCACAAAAATGGTCTTAAAATAAGCGCAAGGCTTGAAGGAAAAAGTCAAGAAGTTTCAGCGCGAAAAAATAACAACCGACGGAGGTATAACAAAATATGTCGGAGGGGGGGGGGGGGGGGGGTTCCACCCCGGCTTTTTAAGGGTTAATTACCCCACATACGAGTGTTAAACCAGTTAGGCATTAACGTCAAGATCTTTCTCCGGAATCTGAGTGAAAGACTCTCAGTGAAACATTTCAAAATTCAAAGGAATCTGTGACAGTAAAAAACTGGGGATATGAAGCCAATTATTAATTTGAAGAAGGGTGTCAGTTTGTTTTAGGTTTGTTTGTATTCATATGATTTAGTTAAACATCTCTAGTACAAAATGCAAAACTTCAAACAGGCGTTTCACTCCAAATATATTCGGAATAAAAATAAATAAAATATTCGCATAAGCTGGTATGCACACCTTGACTTTTAACTTCAATACAATGGTTTCGCCAAAAGTCCTTTGACATGTCTGAAATCTTGAATCCATTTAACATGAATACCAAATGTAACAGATATTTAGTGATAGCATTTCATTCTTTAAAATGCGGCCATTCATTATAAAAATGCTTTTTGTCGGAAAAAAACAGGTTTATTCGAAACGAAAACTTGAGAACATTTAGTCAGTGAGCAATTTTAATGAAAATAATTCATAATGGTCATTTATAGGTGACACAATTATATGCGAAAATTAAAAAGGATGGGGCATTCGTTGAGAAGAGGTAATTATATCGCCGCACAATCTCAGCTCCGTCACACGAGTTTTATGTTCGTGCATAAGCATAATGGGTAATTTACATGACTCTCATGGAACAGGGAACACGCATATTTGAAAGCAATGTGTCTCAGCTTTGAAAATAACTCTGTTGAATCCTACGTACACGATCAAACAAAATGTGTTTGTGTCATCAACCCTTAAGTTGCCTGATAACTCTAGTTGTTAACTATTCGGTATTCGTAAAACCAAACTATAGTTAGGTAGATCCCCAGCATGAGTGTCAAGTTGGGTATGTATGCATTTTTTTTTATGAAACTGGTAGTTGAGAGCGTGTACTTTAAGAATCTGGATGATGCCAAAAATTCTTGCTTAAGCAATTTGTGTTATTTGCGTCAGAAGCCACACCCTCTTTTTCAATACGCCTTTTGTATGAAAAATTTGATTATTCGGTTGTAAAAGTTCATACAAAATGGTAAGATCGTCGTCTTGATATCTTCACTTGATATTTTAGCTGGCAGTTTCGGACCAAGTGTACTTTAGGTCCCATCCAGAATTTTAGGGTTAGGGTTTAGGGTTAGTGTTAGGGTTAGTTTAGGGTTAGGGTTAGGGTTAGGGTTAGGGTGTAGGGTTAGGGTTAGGGTTAGTTTTAGGGTAAGGGTTAGGGTTAAGGGTTAGGGTTAGGGTATAGTTTTTGATGGGACCTAAAGTATACTTTTTCCGCAGTTTCACACATTCAATTCACACCGCACAGCTAGTGTTCCATTTGCATATGACTACATATATTTTGTTAGACAGTCAGGAATATTTATACGGATATTACAAAACATGTAGGCCCGTATTCCAGAAAGATGTTTAGTTAAACCATTGTTTAACTGAGCATCAACTGTCCAGGAATGATACGCATCATTGCAGCTTTCAAGCAGGACTGTTGACGAGAAATAAAACCTTGATTTACCCATAGATTCTTTATTTAGCTAAACACCTTTCTGGGATTTGGGCCACCGTGTTTGATATTAAATTAAAGCTAATTGAATATGTACTGCAAATACCTTATAATTGCATCATTTTGTGTGCTTGAAATTCAAAATGGCCGCCAAAATTGCATATTTTCATAAATCAAACGAAAAAATCTGTCCAATATCGTAAATTTTCACTAGAGTAAGCAATTTTGTATAAATAATATCATTGTTGTTTTAAACATGGACCGTTCAAATATTTGAGAAATAAACTTTCGCCCAAACAACGCAAAAAAGAGCACTAGTATACTTTGGTGCATAAATGAATTTTTGTAAAACATTACTGAAGTCAATGAATATTCAAAATGATCAATACAGAATGAATTTACATGATGCAACAGAAAACATCTTGTCCCATAATTGGTTTTAACCGGTTGCGAATCCAAAAAAGTGTACATATTGAGGTTCAAAAAGGCTGTAAAGGTATATTTCTACACACCAAAATGGATTTCAAAAACGCAGTAGCGCAGCATTAACGATATTAAATATCCCAAGTAATCCATTTAGATAACTTTAAAGGAATCATATGTCCCCAAATTATTTCCCATGAAATTTGGGCATCTTTTGGGTGAGTCTGCAACTTCAGAGGACTGCTGACGTTGGATTTTGGATTTTGTCTTTTTCTGACTGATCAAGGTTACGGTCATCATAAATTATCATTACCAAATTAGGAGCACAAATTTAAGGATACCCTATGCTCCACATTTAAATCCTACAATTAAACAGTTTCATATCTTTTGGTTTGAGAGATTTATTTATATTAAAACAAATAATACATACAAAATATTTTGATAGAAAAGTTTTTGACATAAATAAGACTCTTGTTTTGAAGGTAATCAAGTGCTTATGCTTAATAATTCTGATTCTTCTTAAGATTTGATTTTTT
>JXSR01S074996.1:36191-47170 GCA_000969725.1 Ophiothrix spiculata | reverse complement strand
CATAGAGGTTCAAAATAACTCATTAACAAAATGGTGGGAATTTATGAAAAAAATGTGTGAGTCTTACATTTCATGTACATTTACAAAATTTTGGCGGTATCAGTTTTATTACAATTAACGACCTTAAATTTACAGACGCAAGATATTATTGTTTTTTACAAAAGCTCCCTTTCATGATATTTCGACAAGAGCAAAATGTTTAAAAACTACGTGCAAGAGTAGCATTGATAGTCCATCACATTTTTTTCATTTTTGTATTTAAATCAACATTGTCAACAAATACAAACATACTTTATCAAGTATTTTTGAAAATACTTGCCTTACACTTATATATGTCTTACAACCTTTGCCTTATCCTTCCGAACTATATTCTGTAACATATTAACCAAAAGCCATGTCGTGGTAATATCTATAATTCTGATATCTACATCCATAATGTAGTGTTTATTCATCAATTATAAAGGTTAGAGCCCCTTCTATCTATGCATACTAAAATCATTATAATTGTGTAAGTCGTTACCTAATTATGACGTCGAAAAGTACAATTTTACTTTCAAAATTTCCGAAACAATGACGACAAATCAAAACACTGTGAAAGATCTATTAAAAGTATATCTTACCGGGTATATTGCTAATATTATGGAGACGATAAATAGTGATCCTAACATATGAATACAGTTCATTGTTCCAAATCCAAGAAAATTTAGTAAAATATACTCACATTTTAGTGACGTTTCAAAGTTGCCAGTCTGAAGAAGTCCCTAGCTTAACGATGAAACGTCACTAAAATGTGCTTATTTTACTAAATTTTCTTGGATTTGAAACAATGAACTATATTCATATGGTTACTAAAACAATCCAGATGAACTTATTTAAAGAGGTGATCCTAACATGTTTGGGTAATATCAGTTCATTGCAAAATATATGATAAAAAACCTAATGAATAAAACGAATTGGAAGTATGCTTTTAAATAAATTGTGATGTTAACTATAGATATAACAATCAAACATCTCCAAACACTAAAACTAAATTCAAGTCAGAAAAGAGAATAACCTTATACATCTAACCAGGAACATAAAGGAATGTTGGTATAAATCTTTTAAATAAAGATGTTCATATTTACCACAAATAGCATTCGACATGCTAAGTCCATATTCCTTTCACTTGACAAAGCGACTAGAATTCTTCTGAAACTGCAAACCTTATTGATTACTTTTTTTACTTTACATGTATTTCTTTAGATATTAATGCGCCATGTAAATCGTTTGTTGAAAAAATGGAAATGCTGTGTGATAAATTTAACCACTGTAAATAATATGATTCTATTAGTCGGCATGTTGCTTATGGTTTATATCGAGCCTTTCGATATCCATTTATTGATATCTTTCGACGAACAGTCTTTTGCACGCGCTATTCCAATGCATTGCGAGTGTAAAGACTGCGTGTCGATGGATGACGAACAATGCATATCAACAGATTCTGAATAAACCATAAATCTCCATGCTATAGAGTATGATATACTTCTTCATGAACTATAACTTGTTTACGTGAAGTTTTGTATGATTGGTTGAGAAATAATTATTTATCATGAACACAGAAACTGTCGTACAATTCAAATAAGTCCTCAAAATAAGATGTAAAATGTGGTGTGCCACAAGGGTAAATTTTAGGTCCATACTATTTATAATATATAGTTTACTTGCGATTATATTGTAATTCATAGTCTTTGCTGATGATACTTCAGCATTTCATTCAAACAAAGATGTGTCAGTAAATTACATAATATTTTTAATACTGAACTTATCTAAGTGTTCAAATACGTGTTCATTATTAAATATGTCAACATATTTTACATGTGATATAAATGTCTTGCAACATTTGGTATATCCTGAAGTTATTATAATTCCAACTGGTTTGAAGTAAGTAATACAAATTAACGAATGGAGCATATAGGTATAAATATATCAGTTTTAAATATTGTACAATATTATATAACTAATACGGCGAGGCATTATACTGCTGTCGTAATGTCAATGGTATCTGTTGAGGATAACCTCGTCGCTGTAACTGCGCCTGTAACTGCTGTTGACGTCGTAATTCTAGATACTCAAAAAAGCCCAGTCGTCTGCCTCTCACTCGATTAGGTGGCGCCCTTCTCCTACCCATACCACAAAACCGTTTGATCAGATCATGAATTAGTACACCAAATTCAAGGAATGTTACTAAAGAGAATCCGATATAAAGACCGGCTGTCCCGCCGATGTTACTGATTAAATTTGGAACCTGGTGGTTAAAGATATAGAAGAAAATCAGCTTGAAGAGTTGACATAGTATGACGAATACATCTGACTTATTCGACTTTTCAATTGATTAATCATGTTATTTATTTAGTTAATTCGTTCGTTGGTTAGTTAATTAGTTAGTCTTGTGACACCTTTTGTTTTGATTTATTTGTCAAAAGGCCTGCTGAGTTAAGAGAGCTGCGTCTATGACGATAGTTACACGCTCGTGCTTTCAGCTCTTCTTGGCTGCTAAGCAGTCCTTTATTTTCTGTTGCTGTTCTTCATATTTTGATGCTTAGCCAGTTGAATAAATTACATAAAATGGAACTATGAAGTTTGAATCCAGCTACGTACGTAAGGGTGCAGTATTTCGAAGCTGGATCATCGGCACGTCTACAAACATTGACAAATACGTTTATCATCTATGCCTTCATAAATCTTGTATACACTAGTAGAAGAAGTTGCACCCCGAGTTGCACATCCGCTCATGACGTATTAAAGTGTTTACATTTGTTTATTACTTACAGATGTTGCTGGTACTTCTGTCGTGGTGGCATAATTTAGTTGCTCATAAAATACCTCAAGGCGAACTAAGTTGTCGCTGAAGAAGAATAGAACAATTTTTTTTTAAAACTATACTGGTAGTATTCTTCAAAAAATCGAATTATGTAAAATACAAGGCAGATGGAAACTATGAACCACTCACGATTGTCTTATATTATACTCGCCTAGATATGTGCGACCTCTATAGATTTGGACACAGCCAATTTTGTGTGAGAGATATGAAATAATTTTGCCAATTTACTTAGTAATGAAATTTACGATTATGGAAAAATGGCCACCGGATGATAATAATGATGATTTGGTGTCCATTTTTGCCATGAACTGTTGTCATAAAACAGCAGATTGTTATCAACTGTTGTTGCTAATATTTGAAATAAAAAATGATAATTGTAATATGTTTTACTTCACATATGTAGATATGTTTCAAAAATTGAGGCTTACATATCATAAATAATCATTGGATTGCACCCCCCCCCCCCCCATTCATCCAGCTTTGGCGGCCACCCTACCCATAGGTGGTACCCTCATATGACTGCAAAAATGTAAAGATAGTTTGTTTTTGCCATTTTTACAACAGGAAAAAGGCTATGAAGTTGTGTCAAAAATATATTATTGGTCCTTATTACGGAGCATAAACTATATATATCAAAATATTTCTAAGCAAATCGGGTTGTAATGTCGATGTCTGTACGCAGTATCGGAATCAAATATCAGAATATTAGAGAATTATGTTCAATGTTGTATATATCATTTGAAATACATCGTCGGGTGTGATGACACCATTAAAATTAAATTCCAAAAACTTACTCTATGCTCTGTCGATCATTAATATCCGCTGTTGTTTCTGGGTTTATCGAATGAATGTACCTGAGCAAATGAGTCTGAAAAAAATGATGGCATACATTCAAATACAGTTAACAAATGCAAAATTCGTCACATTTTGTTTCGAATAATACAAATATATTATTAAATATCATTATCTATAATGAAAAATAGTAATCATCTGTCAGCATGGTCAGAGAAATAAATGTTTAAGAAACATGATACCAAATGATCTTTTAAAGTAAGAGTTTATAGACATGTATAATTTTATATAAACATATTCGAAACAATTTTACATGAATTATTCTTACTCTGTAAACGTTTGAAGGCCACTTTGAAGTTGAAGTTGTTTTTGTGTATGATCGAGTTCTGCAGTGGGAGAAAAGGAGACACGAATGGTTAGAGAAACACTCAGTGTGTAAGGGTCGGTGTGAAAGTAATCTTAGTCTCCCTGAAATGGTAGTCCGCCTTCCATAGACCACAACGGAATAAAGCGTGAAACTAATGTTGCGTGAGAGTTGTTAGCCTATACTTATAATACCCTAGTCACACAAGCCGCAAGAAGCCGCAACGCCGTAACCCCTCAACGCCGGTATGACATCAGTATGACACCGGTGAATGCCTGCGATGCCCGGTCGGACGCCGGTGGTTATGTGACCATAACAATGTCTAAAAAAAGTCAACTACAAGGTCAAATGTGACACTATGATTAGGATATTGGCATGGAAATGCTATTTTAGTGATGTGAGAGCATTTTCAGAGATTTGTATGCATTTATATAAGGGAGCTATTGGAGTTGGGGTTTTCTTACACAGGCGTATTCAATTTACAGCTATTGAATTTTCCAGATCATTAGTTACAACTAATAGCATTGCTCACAACACCATTCATACACTCATTACACGAAACTGATCAATAGTGTGTGTTTAAAGGACTTGATCATTCAGTTGACACATTCTATAAACTGATTTGCTATATATTTGGCCTTGTCAGCTATATCCTACTTTCGACCAATACAAAACAAGCTTTCATGTGAAAGCTATCTCAGCTTCTAGTGAACCAATTAACTTGAAAAATTTTAGCATATAAGGGGCTGCCCTTGGCTAATATATTTTCAAATATTAAAATATTAACATTATAGTCATTTAAAATTAGGAAAAATAAAGCCTTTTTCACTGTACTATGAGGAGTAGAACACCTAGCCTAGTAGATATATAGAAGTATAACTATACATACACACATTGCTGAGGACAGGCACAGTCTAGTAGCTCGCTCTGATGTAAAACCTTCATTAGCTGCTTACAAGTATCTGCAGATGAACAATTTTATCGAGAAACATTGTAGGATTAATGTATCTTGCAACTGAGAGCTAAATGTTCTTCGTGGGTGTTCAAAGCGCATATGTGATCCTCCAAATCAAAAGGTACAATTTTGCAACCTTACTTTGATTAAATATAATTTAGATTTTGAAGTTGTGATGAAAAGGCATGAAATGCTTAAAAATTGAAATTTGCCTGTATATCAAATTTTTTTAGCTGCGATACTGCAACTTTGGATGTGAAGGGCCGCATATCTTTCAATGTGATTGGTCACATATGTTTTATTTCGTATTCGTCAGTTTTAACATTAAGACAATGTCACGAATGTTACATTGTGTTACATTTTATATATTTTTACAAATTGATAACCTACAGAGTGAAACCTGCCACTCATAAGTGGTATCAGCAACTCCATATATCATTGGCACCTGTCATAGTGGCGAGAAGTGGAGGAGTAGGCATTTTTACACTTGTGCCACTTGCAGATCTGTGCCATAGTGGCAATTAACAGCCACTCCATGTGTGGCATCCGTATTTATATCTAATCTACAACAGTGATAAATTCGATACCATCTACTCCTCTACTACCTCCTCGCTATCAACTACTACTTTACCATATCCTCGGTACCATCTATCTCCTCCTCTACCCCCTTCTTGCTACCATTTCCCCTCTACCACTTCCTTCCAACTACATCCCCTTCTACAACTTCTTGCTACCATTTCCTTCTCTACCACCTCCACAACTGCTGATGTATGCTTAACAAATATTTTATTTTCATTTTTCTTCTTGTAACATCTTGTTAGATAAGCTTTATTTTGCGTCTAAGACCAAGTCAATCCTTTGTGAAAATATGAAGTTACACAAAGTTAAAGTTACGTAGTTAGGCTAAAATGTAACAAAACCATTTATTGGTTCAAACTTAATAAAAATGAGACCTTAAGACAGTTGCTAATAAAATCCGCTTTTATTGCCTTTTCGATTAGTTTTTTAGAAAAGAGATCAAATGTCCATTCTAATATATATTATTTAATAACAAAGATAACTTACCTTTTATTGATTCAAACTTTAAAAATGAGACCTTATGACAGTTGCGAATAAACATGATAAAAATCCGTTTTACTGCCCTTTCGATTAGTGTTTTAGAAAAAAGATCAAGTGTCCATTTTAATATTATTTAATTATAAAGATAACGTACCTTGTTGAAGATTTGATAAATGACATCTTGGACCTTTCAGTTGAATTGTGTCAGAGCAGCCACAATATTTCAAAATACTCGTGTGCAAACATGTTCGGAGACAAACCTGTGAGGACAATGGAAAAAATCAATACACATATTCTTGCGAGATGATCTTTAAGGAAATTGCTGTTTGAAACAGATTTACAGGAACGACAGCAAGAGGGCGCCAAAGCCGGACTATTACTGAGGGTTGATACCATTTGGCCAGAGAGTTTGAAGTTTGACAATCCAAAAACTATATAATTGTTTCAAATTTAACAATATACGACTTTTTCAAATAATTTGGTAACTCATTTGTGTAGATTTCTGTACCAAATTAACAAAATAAGATAATAAACGTGATACAACGCGTTGTAAGTGTTTTATTCCTGCATTTTCTAACCCATTATTCTCATACCTGTCTGTCATAAACCTCATTCGTAGTTTCTTTTACGTCACCGTCTACAAGAATGTTCATTTTGGTAGTTGGTGAAGCACAACTACCGTATAATCCACCCAGTCTGGAGATGTTTTCCTAAAGTGTGTAGCAATACAAAATAAGTCTTTGAGACATAATAATGGCTTAATCTAGAATGGATGGAATGTTTAAATATGAAAATATGAAGAACATATATGTATTCGGCTATACTAATTGAATGTTTCTGTGAGACACAGTATAGAGACATTCATTGTTGTAATTCACTATCGTCGTTTTTATCAAAGTCACAACCTTACAGGCTAAGTAGCGAACATTTAAAAGCATCGAAAACATACAAGATATTAATGATAATTATTAAAACTAGACTTTAAACTCTGAATCAGAATTACGAACAAATCTATACTATGCCGATCTCACAAACCGATTCAACGCGTGGACCCAAGGAAAAGTGAAAAAAAAAATCAAGTCAATTGTGTCTATTACCAGATCCAACAGGCAACATCAAAATACTACTTTTACAAATATTACATGTGTTGATTAGATTTAACTATGACAACCACAGTGACGTAAATGATCAATGGATTCACCGATATTGCGTCAATGTCAGCAATTTATTGTTCTTTGTGATATACATTTCATGATTTAGAGAATCGATTTGAAACTGAGATCGGAATCGGCTGATTGACTTGGGTAGATCGGTCAGACACAAACTAAAACAATTTTTATCAATCTCCGATCTCAATCCAAATAAATCTCCAATCTCAATGTGCTATGAAAGTATTGTATGTATTCATGAAAAAGAACAAAGTTACACACAGAAGACGATGATGAAGGGGACCTTCACAAACTTACATATCTCAAACCAATAGACGTAACGACACCCGGTTGGATTGTTATCCCGTCTTCATCCGGTAATGGTCGTGTGTCGGGTGCTGTTATGGTAACTCTTACACCGGCTTCACGTCCACCTAAACTTATGTACTCATCCTGTTGAAGGTTTAATGTCATTCTTAACCCTAAATGTTTTAGGATAAATATATAAACCGTTTTGTAAGAAAATCAAGAAACAGTAACCGATTATCTTTATGGATTTTATTTGCGTTATAAAGATAGATATACACAACTTGTCAACATATCATAATCTCAAGTTTTTTGTGTTCTCCCTACACATGCTTTAGCTCACTCGGTCTTGAAAAACCCCGTCACAGTGAAAACAATCACAAAGTCCTATACTCTATAAACTTTGAAGTATGCAACAAGCAATCAGACTCTGTTCCGAGATCCATAGCATGTCCCTTGTATTCTACAACATTCTGAACTGGTGGTTTTGTATTGTGTAAGAGACTAGCAATGATTGATTAGGATTGATTAAGACTAAATCACTGCGTATTTATATTTTTGTACCTGAATCATTCAAGATTTTGGTTTTATTTTTGGCTAATTTTGTTGCTACTATATGGACAAGCATTGAAAATAAGTTCATTTGAATATTCAGCAAGACTTATTACGTGGTTATGATTCAAAAAGTCCGGACTAATTTACTTCCCCGTATAGTCATATTGGTTTATGTGCGTTACTCGGTTTACTTCAAGATTCACAGACTATACTTAGGATCCCACAAGTTCACATTTGGTCAAAATGTTTATTTTTTATGCGATCGATATCACCTATAAGACCATGACCCACAGCTTTTGGGTATCAGAGGAACTAACACTATTTTTCCTGGGTGATATAATTAATTCAAAATGTGATGATTAAAACTGCTACTGCACTCACCGGAATTATTTTCCCCATATAAATTCAAGACCAAACTGGTCCCCTTTCATCAGTGGGTGTATGTTTTTGGATTCCGGTGAGTGCAGCAGAAGTTATAATCATTAAATATATGTTTTCAACCTGCACGCATGAACTAACATATATTCATAATTAATTTTATTCATTTAATTTTCTGAGTCGTTAGCAGAGTGGGTTTGCCTGGCTATCTGAGCAAACTCTTTTTGATCATGTTGATATGGACACATAGTTCTGTTTAATAGTTCTGACTCAATACTTGCAGTAGTTATAAGCTTAACAGGCCTTACTTAACTCTATCATATATGACTACTTCTATAAGAGCTTACCGTAAGTCGAACCAGTTTTGGTAGCATGAAAGAAATCTGTTGGTGCGAAGTTAAAAGTGTAGCAATTCCCGTATTTGTCAGTTTCAAACCAAGTAAAGTTGCTTGAGTGGGTAGAAAATATAAAATTTTATCAACATCGCATAAAAAGTATTACAAAGGGATATTTCGGAATAAACAAGCACAGCATGTGGCAAACTAAGAATATCGTGAATGTACAGTTAAGCTCAGCTAAGTTATTTTTTCGAATCAGGTAGTTTTCTGACTTCATTATTATGTAAAGTGTTGATCCTAAAATCTAGAGAGGGTTGCTGCAACACCTCCCAGGTAAGATTTTTTTACAAAAAATGTGGTTATTAGACCAGTGTTAAGTATAGAAAAAAAGACCTCATAACAAAAAAGGACATGCTAGGAAAAGGCCGTCTTGTTTTGAAATAGTGCAGTAGAGACATTTTGGGAGATTCCTTTGCTAGAAGTGACCGAATTCTAACGCTTACTTGGTGCATTCTAGCTGATCATATGTGCATTCCAGAATAAAATCATCTTGTTGGTGACCATATATATTGATTTCATCTCGGGTAATCTTAAAAGCTTCAGATAAGTCGGCATAATCGGCAGTTGAACTAAAGGTGAAGAAGCTTTTCCAGTCAACTGGATCTTCTCCCTGAACAAAAACACATCATGACAACATTTACATAAAAGTAAAATTTTAAGCAAGTTTTGTACGACTTTCGTGTTATGCAGCTTAATAACAATTAAACAAAATTAGGAACTGTAATACAGTATGTCAAGCTAGTATTCAAAACTGAATCAAAACTTTTTGAATAAAGAAATACCGTAATTATTCATGCTTCAAACCGTCGCCGAACTACCGGAATCCAATCATTAAAATTAAACTTGGTTAGATAGTCCACCCATAGTTAGATACTGGGTAATCTGATGGAAAAACGTTCAATTTTACTCAAATTAGGTGTTTCGATATGCTCAAATTTCCCCCAATCCAAATAAATCCAATTTAGGTAAATTGGGCGCTTTCATCTGTGCCAAAACAACCGATCGTTCTACCAAAATTTGTGAAAACACACCGCAAAAGGCAGGCATACAGCTATGGGCATACAGTATATATATACTATGTAAATGTCGTAGACCCTTCCCCATGCATCCACTCGTCAAACACACCTTGACACGATGAAATGTCCTTTGTTGATAGTATTCATCTTCAAACAACTGGAAGAAGCTTTCATCAGCTAACGTTGAATAATTTTGGTACCATAACGTTTCTTCAAATGGACTGGGTGCTGTGGCGGATTCAACTGTATGTAAAAGAAAACAATAAAAATACGTTTTTAAAAATGAACGTAGAGAACTCTCACTTACGTTATTTCATATTTCTTGCTTAAAATTATGAAATTCAGGACTGGATTATACAGGAAATGAACAGTTGTGATTTGTGACAGTTATTTTCTTAAACTTGGAAAAACTAATCTATAATAAATAAATAATATGATACGTCATTACAAGATTGAACGTCTTATACATGTAGGCCCTATAGTAGATGCTATGTGATGGTAATGTGAATCAATTAGATTTATATGCACAGCCTGTCTCGACATATTGCGCCCTCTTTGGCAATAAGAAAATTATTGGGACAGATTGTATACAACAGCCTAGCAAAATCACTATAAAGTGTTGTACATTGTACATGTATAATATACCAGGTCGGCAAGCGTTTACTTTGTTGATTGTATTAACTGTCCTCTATTTAGAGAAAAAAATTGTCATTACCCGGGACATTTGAGTGACTCAATAAATGCGTGTGGTTTGTTTTATGTTTCCAATACATTGGTTGATATATACACCCGTTCATGTGACACCGCATTTCGTAAGCAGGAACACCTCTGTAAGACTTAGTCGAATTGGTCAAAATATAACTTCCAGTTACAGTTTACAAGTTTTCCAATAATATTTTTTATCATTCCATGACCGATATTTACCATTAGTACAGTTAAACTCGTCAGTATGATCCCCACAGTCGTTGACAGTATCACATCTGGAGTACCTTGGAATACAGATTGGTCTTGCTGGGCACTTCCAGTAATTGGGTGGACAAACTGCGGTTAAAGAGTAAAGGCTCTGTCACACATCACCGTACCGTGCGAATAACGTACTAATAACGTACACTGTTTGGTAATCGATATACATGTGTTTCAATGGCCAA
>JXSR01S074996.1:0-19429 GCA_000969725.1 Ophiothrix spiculata | reverse complement strand
AATCAAAACGGTTTGACCGATTAAGCTGAAATTTGAAATGTACACCGCTTGAGTGATCATCTTTCATATGACATTGAAAATTAAAATTTGAAAAATCGGACCAAGCTCCTTTAAAGCAGAGAAAGAGGGGGAGAAGGCGATTTGTTTACATGCGTTTCTATGTTTACCTCAGCCTAAAGTTAGTATTTTGATAAAATTTATTAAACATACTCACGTCTAACATCAAGCGGATCTAGATCGATGCGGATTCCAGAAATCTACATCGATGGTAGATCCTAGCTGCAATGCAGCTGTCTCTATTACACAATGGGGCTCTCCACACGTACACATTAATATGTTATTCGTAAATCTAGATGCATCTAGATTATACTGAGCTTCAGCAAATGAACAAACGAGCTTAAGGGATTGCACGTGCAGGTACGCGCAGTCGCGCTATTTCCACTTATACACATACCCTAGCGTGTCAATGCGCGCGCCCGAAGGAGTCAGATTGACGCACGACCGTATGAACACAATAGACCACTTACGTATGTCCCATATTGCATCTTGAAAGTACTGCAAATACGGGCATTTCTGCGCGAACGACAATATTACACGTTGTGCGTCATTTGCGCAGAACGTAATAATATGGTGAACTGAGCGTTTACGGTACTTTCAAGATGCACTATGGGACATACAAAATTGGTCTATCTGCAATCTGAAATCTTTTCAGATAGTGCCAATTTTATATTTATATCTAAAGGCACGGCCGTACATGAATCTAGATGCTTCTAGATTTGACGCTGAGCCCCTGCGTCACCGTGACAGAACATGACGTATATTGATATCTTACCAAGCGCCCTTTTAGCAGCAGTAACGTTCATCACAACGTTAACTATACCTGGCGATTGAGTACTTGGCGATTGAGTGGCCGGCGATGGAGTACCTGATGAAATGGATATCAAGCGTTGCAGTGTACCAAATGAAAAGCATGTAGAGCAAAACTAAATACAGTAATTTATCAAAGTAAGTGCAAACATACCGTAGTCAGTGTAAATATTTTCAGGAGTGACAGGGATGAGACAGATACAAGTCTAGACCGAGTGATAGGAGGATTAACATGATTAAGGAAGTGGCATATCTTCAGCAGTGGAGTAAAATAAGATAGAAAGATGTTATCGATGTTTTGAAATGTTTTGCTGAATATTTTGTAGGGCAAGAAATTAAGCGTAAACTAGCATTGGAAAAATAGATTCATAACAATATGTTCAAAAAAGCATTTTCATACATGTATACACTGTTATACTGTTGGGCAATTATTTAGCGTTGGTTAAACTATGAACAACCCAATTGTTGGGTAAATAATATTAACCAACTGTTGGTGAAATTTTACCCAATATTTGAGTAATTAGCAACAACTTTTACCCAACAGTTAGGTAATTAGCCAACATTTTACGCAACGTTGGTAATTATTTACCCAGAAGTAGGGTTGTTCATAGTTGAACCAACGTTGGGTAAATTATTTGCCCAACGTTCTAACAGTGTATTAATAGAATTGCTTCCTGTGACGCATATATCGTTAATTAGGTCAAATGCTCTACTCTACGGTATACTTTTATTTTCAAGGGTGTCAACGGATATTGCCATCAGGCGTCAAAGAATAGTATTTTGTCGGTTTAAGGTACATCCCCCATTCCGGCAGCCATGTATGTGGTGTAATCCTAAACCAATTCGTTACACTATTCGATCAGCCAACTTGACAGGATAAAGCATCTATGATGACAATTTTCAAATATTGATGATTTTCAAGTGCAAGTAAAGGAAAATGAAAAAGTGGCTAATTTTTGAAATGTATGCAAAGAAAAGAAAAGTGGTCAATAATGAAATGAAATGCAAAGATATCATTTATGATTTGAGTTCATAGGCAAAACTAAAGCTGACGTTTGCATAAATAGGTTTGTAACATATTCAACTTGCGTACTTACCTAGACCACCTACAATATAACAAACAAGAAAGATCAATATTCGATTAGTGATGGAAACTTTTGAGCATTTATGTAACTGATGCAACACGTTTTTTATTTTCAAGCTACATGTAAAATGCAACTTATATAAATTTATTTGCTTTTGCTTAAAAGCATTTGCATTACTTATATTCTTCCACCCGTTTCCCATGGTTTTCTTGGTTAGAATTTACGCAAACTAGACGTCGGGTGCACAATAATGGTGCATTCATAGTCCAACGATTTCACAACGATTTCATCGCACGACGTCTGTCGATACGCAGTCTTCAAACGCGCTGCGCATATTGCGCTATAATTCTTGAAGACTGCGTATCGGTAGACGTCGTGCGATGAAATCGTCGGACTATGAACGCACCATAAAGGGTTCATTCCAAGGAAGTTATAGGGGGGAACACGGATTCTCCGCTATCTTGTGTCGCTCATGGAGCTGAGTTATTGTACCTCCGGATATATTCGGAATTTGACCCGATATCCAGGCAGACCGCGTAAATCTTCACCTGACGCATATACAGCGTGTGCATTTTGTTTCACGCGCAAACCTTGTCTGCGTTTCATGTAGCGTGGATTGCGACTTGCTCTGATTGAATTACGCCAATTTTCCCGCTAATCCGTTGCGAAGACTCTCGAAGTGTTGCACGCGGAGCCGTAAAATGCCGGAGGTACAATAACTCACCCTCCATGAGCGACAATCCAAGATGGCTGCCGTCCCATAGGATTTACACGGCGTTTAAATCAAAATGGCGGAGAATCCCTGTTCCCCCCTATAACTTCCTTGGTTCATTCATATTTTCCGTGTGTAATCGCTTGATTTTTCCCGAGGGCGGGATGGCGCTCAGTAGCGATTACACACGGGAAATATTAATGAACCCTGTTCACACATACCCTTTTCATGTTTAAAATGCCAAAAATCCGGGCAAAAATTGGCCATAAACAGTCATTTCCGTCATGGTTTTCAAATTATTTATTAGCGCCCAGAGCTTGTTTACTTGTCTAAAAGTTATCAAACGCGTGCGCTACATCCTGCGTTCAGAGCCGACGCGTCGTTGTGCAGAAGGCGACGCGGAGCGTCGCGCAATAGAACATTTGCTATGAATGATTGCTGTTTATACATAGCCACGTGACGGCTCTCGACTAATCAAAACCCCGGAAATTACGCAAGTATGTGTGAACGTAAACATCAAGAACAGAATACTGATATTTGATTCTCATAAACAGGTAACAGGCATAAAGTGTATTCTTAGTCAATGAGTGTGATTTTACTTCCTTATAAGGAATAGTTGGCTATCCATTATGAGACATATATTGGAACAAACTACACAAGAGCTGGGAATGTACATCCATGTACAATGTACATTCCAGGAGTTGAGATTGTGTCTACACGATGACGCGTCAACCAGATGTGGATTCACGCTGCGTATTCAACTGCGCGTATGTGTTTGCGCCTATGCGTTATACCTACGCGTACTACAAAGTCGTCGTGTAGTTTGCCCTATGCGCAGTGGCCCCGTGCAGCGAAAATTGCGGCGCGTACGCACACATCTGACGCGCAATTCTTTACTTGAATTCGGGGGCACCCATTACTCAAAATACTCTTTTAATCTCTACATTAAGTTAAAATTTAGTATAACGCCATAAAGTCATAACGTACCTGTAGTTTGCCTTTTCTGACGTTTCTGCTCATGGCTTTCATAAGTATCTAGTGTATGATATTAAAAATAACAAAAAAAAAATCTGAAAATTAGGATGTGTGACTAGCACAGAAAACAAAAAGTGAGTCATTTGACTCACTTGAGCAATAGCAGTACACGGACAAAATGAGTCACTTTTCACAGTTTTGAGTCATTTTGTCCGTGTACTGACACACTATGCCTCAAATGAGTCAAAATGTATCAACACATGTAGCATAGATCTTATACTAATAAGGTAAACACCGTCAAGCTACTAAACACCACTTTGTTTGCAGAACAGAATCAACAGAGAATATTCAATTAATTAGTTGATTAGAGTGAGGGTACCTAATATGAGCAGATAAAATGACTTCGTACATGCGTCACAAAGTCAAAATGAAAAAAGCCTAAATCAAGCCTATGTGTGAGGTCTTTTTCATTGCATCATTTGGTCATAGTACACGGTTGCTCATATAGTTGGAATAAAAATATTTTTACCACTTTTTTATATAAAGGTCAATTTATAATGAAAATATCTGGAAACTTATGTTGCTTTTGGTCAGATTTGATAGGTAATCTTGTTGGGTGTGAAATGGAACTCCGAATGTGATCAATTTTCTCATGTACTGGTAAGGGGGCAACAACTTTAAAATGACACCTTGCTTTTGGTTATTGGACGTTCGATTGCAAAATTACACCCAAATTGGTAAAAGGTCATAAATTAAGCTTTAAAATGACACCTTGCTTTTGGTTATTGGATGTTCGATTGCAAAGTTACAACCGAATTGGTAAAAGGTATCAGGCTGATTCAGAAAACTATAGTTCAGTAAAAATCGAGTTTAAAGATTCTGTGCTGGTAAAACTTGAATAGAGGAATAGAGAAAGGATTTTTATCTCGGTTTTTAAAACATTTGTCTAAATTGTCTTATGTTTTGGATGTTGAAACTTGTTAATATGATAGACTACACCTACAAGGTAACGTTTCTGACGAAATTAGAAATTCGACCTTGGTAGTGATGTTTGACTATGCTCAGCTTCAATGGTAATCATATGCCGACCTTAAGGTACCTTTAGATATGACAGGGCACACATACGTACAGAGCAAAACGTACGCATATCGTACAAACGTTTCATATATTGAACGTTTGCCAAACAAACACGTCCGCATGGATAACGAATTGAACTTACTTCCAACGAACACATGATTAACAACAATGTATAAAACAAAACAACAGTGGGATTATTAAAGTACGTTAGGCGTGTTTTGGCTCTATACGGTGACATGTGACAGAGCCCTAAAGGTACGTTAAAACCTTACCTGCAGAAAACACTTCATTGTTACTTGTTTCTCTTTTCTTCCTTGCTACAAATAAGACAGATAAACAGCGAATATGTTAAAGTGAAGATACAACCTGTTTTATTCATCATTTTGTCCTTATCACTTAAATGCATAAGGGTGGGGAGTCCATTTGGGCACAGGATTTCGTTTTTTGCGCATAAATTAAGCTTATGCCTTCGCCTTATGTAGTGGTGGCACAATCTTTGGCGAAACAATCTGTCGCGTCGTTTTTTAGACAATTAGCATAAATATATATAGACAAAAATAAATAAAATATACAGGCACTGTTCAATTATTGTTTCGTCCATAAATTCGTAACAGAAAAACGCTTTTCATTATGTTGTCTGTAATATATTTTTACCTATGTTCTAGTTAATTCCAAGTGACGGATTTTATCAACAAATTTAACCAGGAAAGCAGTTCTCCCATTTTCCATGTTTTTGGCGGGAATGCTTGTTTTCGAAAATTTAAATCTTTTTTTTTTTGCTCGCCAGTTTACAACCGAGCAACGGATTTTCAATGTTTAGTTTTTGCGTTAAACGAGTAGTACTGACAAGGACAGTCTGCCATTTACCAAAATCTAAAAGTATAATTTGACAGACAACATGTGCTTTAGGGGTGTCTATTTGGCCCTCTTTCTTGTGCGCTAACATAGGATACACTTTAAAGTGTTAATTAAGTGAAGCTACACTCTTAGAAGGCCGGGATCAAATATACGAGTAGTTTTCTGGATCATTTTATTTTGATCCCTTAAGGATCACTTTTGATCCTTTTCGGATCAATATATACAAATGGATCAAATTCACCAGGATCATTTTGATCCGGTTTTAGGATCATTTTATTTAGATCCTTTTTGAATACAATATCAAAGTTTTGATCCGTATTTCTGGATTACTTTGATACGGAAAGGATGAGCTCATATTTGATACCGCGTTTGGATCTAACGTGATCTTTTGTTTCATATTTGAGTATATCCACTACATAGCCGGGAATGTATACAATGGTATAAATACGATGATTTCACCACACTTGACAGCTGCCTGTCCAGTGGCCGAATGGTTAGAGCGTTGGTCTCGTAATTACATGGTGTACATGCGGCGTGGGTTCAAACCCTGCTAGGGTAATTTCAGTGTGATGTTTTTAGGCAGATCTTTTTTATAAGAAATATTTGATCCTTTTTTCGGATCAAGAATTGTGATCCTTATTTTTGGATCACTTTGATCCTTAAAAGGGTAAGCTCATATTTGATACCTAAAAAGGATCAAAATTGATCCTTTTTGTCTCATATTTGATCCTTCCTTTCTAAGAGTGTATGTAATGCATTGTGAGACCCACACATCAAAGGTATCGAAAAGCTATGGAAATTTTGACACGAAACTGCACACCACCAAAGTTCTTACAGAAAAATTAAGAATGTGTGGAAGTTTTGTTTTAAACCTCAAAATCACGGGAGACTACTATCCCTACTACACCGGACCTAGTTGATGTATTGAGTGTAAAATTTGGCAGTTAAATGTCACTGGTATTAGGGGCGGCTTCAAAACTCAACCGGCGGTTGTCTGCCGGTTCTGGGCGGTTGGCTATTGTTTATTCCGGTTGAACCGCAAGACAACCGCCGGTTGAGTTTTGAAGCCGCCCCTTAGTAAATATTCATGCATAGCACATTGAAGTTAAAACTCACTAATAAGAGTGTGTCCCTTTTGTATGTTTTTGACCAAAGTTAAAATTATATGCCAACCAGGGACGTATCATTTGTGCTTTGAGGTGAAGTTTTTAATTGAAGCCCAATTAATGGCTACTGAATTTTTATTCAGCTTGTGGTTGTCTTGAAGAAACGACCTCCAGAAACTTGGTGTCCCTACCGCCTTCCCACTATATGTCATGTCATGATGGGGTTGCTTTTTGGTATGTTTTATTCCGTGTATTTTCCTGCTACCTGTCTCCGAGGATCATATGTGTGGTGCTCTGGCATAATGAGCGGAAAGTCGCGATTTTCAAAATTGATTTTATGTCGTATTTTAGTTCTGTATCGTCTCAGCTTTCCAATGATATATAATATGTCATACTTTCTTTCTACAATTTTCATTTAGAGATCGAAATACCAGACAGTCCACTCAAAATCTGGCAGTAAAAAATTGTCACAAATCGATTCTAAAGATACTGATTACTATAGTGTATTATAGCAAAACGCGATCAATTACCCGTGAATAATTGCACTTACCGGCATAATTGACCTTCAAAACGTGAAGTATAGATCAACAGTTATGTACTAATGCGTTTTATGTCAAAAAACGAAATTTGATCTTTTCATCATATTTTTACTTTAGCAGCCATTTATTCAAAATCTTCAATCGCGACTTTCCGCTCATTTTGCCAGAGCACCACTCATATGTTGCAGTATCAAAAAGGCTTCTCTTTAGTATGTGTTCTCTCATGGCAAGTCCTGTCACCTTCTATTGAAAAGCGTTTGTCGCAATAGTAATACAGATAGAGTTTCTCTTTGGTGTATGTTCTCTCACATGTCCTCTCGTGATTGTTTCTGTGAATTGCCTGTGAGAAGTGTTTAAATCGCAATAATTGCATTGGTAATAGTGGTGGGTTATAAATTGGTGACGTTTCAAATGCAATACCTACAGGTCTTTTCTTAAGCAACTGGTTTTACCGAGCATTTTGACACCTTTTTTTAAAAAAAAGAAATCGGTTAAAAGATGGCGGAGTGCAGGCCGAAAAACGATTTTCAACGTGGGGAGAGGAAATGTCGAAAACAGTATTTTTCCATTAATTTTTCACACTTTCAATAACATTTTTTAAGTTTTTTTAGCATATCAAATGGATTTGGGGTCAGGAAATCCATTCCCACTGCTTAAATTGTAATTTGAGTTGTCGTTTTTCCGGAAATGGCGTTTAATATCAAAATTTGGTCGTGGTGGCGTTTTCATTTTACACCATCATCCGAATCGAAATGTGTAGTTTTGTTGCTACGAACATAATACCAGATGTAATTCAAACATCCTATGCAATTTTCATGACTTTTCATAATTTTGTTAGGGTGTTATAGTCATTTGAAATTGGCAAATTTCGTCCCATAGAAACCCGTTGAGGTCAACGCACGTTTGTCACATGCAATTGTATATAGGCTATTACAAACGCAAATAAACGGCTGTATCTTGGAAATTCCTAGAGCTAGGTGGCTCAAACTTTCACAAAATGCATATTTTGTCATTTTCTTTGATATTTAAAGCTTAAAGTCCAAAATTGTTACCCAATAGGTTTGATAAATGTCCATTGAAATTTAAAGCGCCCTTAAGACAATTTTTTTTATAAAAACATCATTTCCGGAGTACTTAACGACAACTCCAATTTCAAGTTGAACAGTGGGATTGGATTTCCAGAACCCATGCAATATAAGACACTAAACACATGTATAAAGCCATTAACATGTCTAAAATTGACCCAAAACCCTAATTTTGACCATTTCTTGACCCCCCCCCCCCCTTCGAAAAGCGTTTTTTGGCCTGCACCCCGCCATTTTTCAACCGATTTTTTTTTGAGAGAGGTGTTAAAATGCTCAGTAAAACATGCTGCTTAAAATAAGACCTGTAGGTATTGCATTTGAAACATCATCCATTTTTGGACCCTGTATAGGCCACCACTATTGATAAGGTTTCTCTTTAGTCATGTTAGTGTAAGTGTGTGTTCTGTCATGCTTTATCTTGTGACTTGCCTGTGAGATACATTTGTTGCAACAGTATCACATTGATACGGTTTGAACTTTCTCTTTGGTGTGTGTTCTCTCGTGTCTTGTTCTGTTACATTCTTGTGAAAAGCATTTGTTGCAATAATTACATTGATAGGGTTTCTCTTTGGTATGTGTTCTCTCATGATTTCAAGATCCTGTAACTTGCCCGTGAGAAGCATTTGATGCAATAATTACATTGATAAGGTTTCTCTTTACTATGTGTTTTCGTATGTCTTTTACAGGTACTTTCCTGTGAGAAGCGTCACGAGCGCAATAATCACATTGATAAGGTTTCTCTTTGGTATGTGTTAAAATTCTCTCATGCATTATTCTTTTGCTATTCTCTGAAAAGCTTTTCTTGCAATGATTGCACTCGTAAGGTTTCTCGTTAGTATGTGTTCGCTCGTGTCTTTTCACCTGCAAAGCGTTTGTCGCAATAATTACATTGATAAGGTTTTTCGTTAGTGTGTTTTCTCTCATGCATTGTCCTGCTACTACTCTGCGAGAATTCCTTGCAATATTGCCACTGATAACATTTCTCTTTGGTACCAGTATACATGGTATATGCTTTCTCGTGTCGTTTCCTGCTTATTGTCCCCGAAGAAGATTTACCATAATAACCACATAATTTCTCTATGATACGCTTTTCCTCACAGTCTGATGCGGAGAGTTCTTTGTCAGAAAATTGATCAATAATTGTCATCCATCGAAGTTTAAGTCGTGTGCTCTTTGATGCCGTTTAACATGTGTTTTCCAATGATCAAAATGTGCAAATAACACTTTACAATATTTGCAACAGAATGGTTGCAGGAACATATTGTAGTGCGTGTGACAGGGATGAGATTTCAACGTGCACAACACTACGCCATGTAGAACTCCCCCGCGTATTCAGATCAACTACACATCAGGCGCACAACACTGAAACTAATATCAGGGCGCGCACAAGTATATATAGACTCACCAGGTATACACTGTATGCAGCGCCCCATGAAGGAGCATTCGCACAGTGGACCCACGGCTTTACGTGACTGTCCGACCACGGAGCAAGTAGAGTAAAGTTTCTTGCCCAAGGAAACACACAACGGTGTTGGGATATTTTTAAACTGCAGTGGACATGATCATGATTCATGATGATGGAAGGAGCTAGAAGGGAAGAAGAATTTATTAACTGAATCGATTGGCTAGTTATCCTCGTCCAATCCATACTGAATTCACTCCTTAAATTAACATAAAGCAATATCTACATTAAGTGTTGTACATGACATGAACACATTGCAATTGTTTGTGTCACACGTCATGAAAATAAATAAATGTTACGAGATTGAACTTTTCAGAATCATTAATCATGTTTATGAGCTTAACGATTGTGAAGATTTAGCACTTATTGTTGTTGTTTATATTGTACTTTGTTTTTTTATTCCGCCTGTCGTGCATTTTGTTCTCAATTAGATATTGCCTGTTCGGTAACTTTATTGAGTATAATATATTAGATGCAGATTTTACACTTACATTGTGAACACCTGACACCCACATCATTGCTGTGGTCATTGCTTTCTTCTGATGTATAGACACAGTCCAATAGGTTCTGTTCTTCTCCATTGCAGTCTATATTAGTAATCCAAACAGGGCCTGAACCCCTTACACCAGAGATGAAATCAATTGCCGTGCCAAGCCCAAGTGACCGACAAGCAACCTGGGCATCATTCAGATCCCAGTTTGAGTCACTCACTGTACCCCATTGACCGCGGTTTTGAATCTCCAGTATGTTTCCACTGAGTCGTATGCCTTCGAACGAAACACCTGATTTGAGTAAAATTAGAAGATCAAGTAATATTTCATTGTGTAATGATCTATATAGCTCAAGAAAAACAAAGACAGTTACTTATTTTACATTTACCGACAGAACTCAATATAGGAGTGCATGGGTAGCTGCGCGTCACGTGACGCAGTGGGCTTTTTGAAAAACTCATGACCACTCGCCATAATAACAAAAAAAAAATAAACACGAACAAACAAACAAACTAAAAATAAACAAATAAAACATATTGTAATAAAGTAAAAGACACCGAACCAATGTAATCGGTTCATGTTTGCCACGTGGGTAAATAATTACTTGAAATAATAAATTTGATCATTTTTGTTGAAACCATATTAAGGGCGTATCTGTTTAAAAATAAGAATCTGAAGCGATGGGTTCCATATAGAAACAACGCGGATGAATGGTTACTTTTTGTATAAAACGATACAATAAAATGATAATTTTGTTGCAGCCAGAGAGGGGTGTATCTATAATCTAATAAATAAAAAGCACGGCAATGAATTCAAACCACGCGGTTAAATAGTTACTTGAAATAACAAATTTGAGTATTTTTGTTGAAAAAAGAATGCTTACCAAAGTGACATGACACCCGCTTTGGTGGTTCTGCAGGAAGAGTACAGTATTTCCATTGAGTTCCTTGTCCCGCTAATGTAGTGAACGAAAATTCGAGACAAACTGTGTTAGTTAATGATTATTATTTTATTATTAAAATGAAATTTTTATTATTATTATCGTCATCGTCGCCGTTGCCAAATTCGTCATCGCAATCACTTTCTTCTCTGTCGTCGTAAGGTTGTCGTTACGATTAATGAGCACATCATTAAAACAGATAATTATAATCTTAAAGTACAATAACATATTCGGAAAAGATGTGACAGAAAGAAGTTATAAGGAATTACTCATATTTTGGTGGGAATCGGAATTGGTTTTATTTAGCTGTGGTATGGCCTTTGAAGAAAGTTGACCCTGTTTCATGCAATTGGTGCATACTTTTTGTTCAACGTGTGTATAAGAAAAAAAGATATTTATGGGAAAATTAGCCCACCCTCATTTATACTTAGGGTCAATTTATAGCTCTTTTTGAGCTACCAAATAGTTTGTGTACCAAGTCTTTGTTATCTTATAATCTAGTAATATAATTCCAATGCAATTGGTTTTGTAAATCACCAAACATTTTCACCAAATAATGTTCAATATGGTAGTAGTGATTTTAAATCACCAAGCCTCCGTTATTAATAGAAAATACATTGGAACTATATATAAGATTATAAGATAACAAAGACTTGTTCCACCTAATATTTGGTAGCTCATAAAAACTATAGTTTGACCTTAATACAGAGTTGGTCGTTATGAATTCAAACAACGCCATAGCTTGACAAACAACTTTCTTTTGTCTTAATTTTATATAGAGCAGTTATTGAACTGGAGTGTCAGTTTTTATCAATTTAACATGCTATTAATTAACTTCAAATTGGTTGATGTTCAGAATATATAATAAAATGGTTATCAGTAGACCGGTAGATATGCCCCAGGCAAAGTTGGTAAATTATAAGTGGCACACATTTTCAAAATCCCCACCTGCATTCTGAAACTCCCCCTTTTTGGAGGGTAGAAACCCAACCTTTTAGTTGATTGATATTCTGCCACAACGCTCCAAAAGAAAGTCAATCAGTTGAATTTCTTCCCCGACGCTCTGTCTACGACACAACGAAGAAGTAAGTGCGGGCATACAAGTATCAATACTGTATCCCGGGGGGGGGGGGGGTTCTTAGAAAAAAATTGTACGGGGATGCTCAAAGTAGATTTCAGAATTTTGACCATCTCTATACCTCAAAAAGCGTGATTTTGTGACCCATCTCTAATACCATTTTTCTAGAAAAAGCACCCAATTTAAGGAAAATTGGGTGCTTCTTTGGCAACATTTTCCAAATTACACCCAATTTTGCAAATTGGGCGCATTGGGTCTGTGACGAAAACCCACCCATCAATATACCAAATATTACGAAAATGCACCCCAAAACCTTTGAGCAACCCCGTATACCATTTGTCAGTACGAACCCCCCCCCCCCCCCGGGATCAATACTGTACACTTACCTTCAGTTTGTCTTTTCCTTCGTTTGCTACGGTCTGAAAATATAAGTATGCAACGTTCATTATCAATGATTATGCGAATATTTCAATTGTCAAAATCAGTTCAATAATAGATAATCATTTCAAAGATTTAGACCACATAAACTAACATTTGTATTAATGGACTTGAACACTTTGAAGTTACTTGAATAAATTTCCAGGTCTTGCTGTTCTATGCTTTTTGTCATAATTGTAATTAACTAGTTACTAGTATTTGGTAAGTTATGGATAAATATGGCATATAATTATATCTAGAAAGAAAACACTGCCGAAAAGGTTTCCAAAACTAGACTCATCCGTGAGTATGAGCTCATTGTTCCCCTGGAACATATTTTGAATGTGTCTTTTCAGACCGGTTCAGTACCACTTCAATGGAAACGTGTTGTTGTGGACCCTGTAACAAAATGCAATCCTCCTACTTGGAACCACTGAACTGAGACCCATTTCCCTAACCGATCATTTTGCCAAAGTAGCAGAATCTTTCATCACTGGGTGATTATACTAAATGACATTGAAGTAGAAATTGATTATGATCAATTTGGCAATAGAAAGGAAAGGTCTGCCACCAATTATTTGGTTAAACTTATCAATAACATCACCAAAAATTCTGACAAACCAAAAAGTCTGAGCCGCATCACAATCACTATTTCAGTAAAGCTTTCGACTGCGTTGACCACAATGTTGCCATCCAAAATTACTGAAAATGGATGCTAGACCTGAGATCATTCCTTGGATCTGCATTTTTTTAACTAACAAATATCAATGCGTCAGATATCAGAATGTTCTTTCTGATTGGCGTAGACTTCACGGTGGTGTTCCACAAGGCACACTTATTGGTCCAATTGTTTCTATGGTATTGGTAAATGATGCTGCCAGAATGCAAGAATCAAACAAACTTGCTTTAAAATATGTGGATGACTTGACCATCGTAAAAAATGAGTCTAAAATGTTCCACTATCACATAACAGTACAATTCAGCATGATTTGGACGATTTTAGTAACTGGGCTGAGATTAAAAAAATGAAACTTAACCCGTCTAGATGCATGTTCATGGATGTCATCTTCATGAGAGATCCCCTTCCCATGACCCCCTTTGCCGTTGTAATCAAGATCTTCAACAAATAGATGCTGTTAAGATCCTGGGGATCAAGATCTCTAGTGATCTTAAATGGGACATTCATGTTGGTGACATCATTAAGCGTGCAAGTGGTCGGCTGTTCATGCTTACATTGTTAAAAAGGTTTGGCCTTCCTGTTAATGATTTGATTACTATATACATTGGTTTAATTCGGCCTCTTTTGGAATATGCATTCCAAGTATGGTATCCGGGTCTTACTGAAAATCAGCATTATGCTTTTGGAGCGTATCCAGAAGAGGACGTGTAGAATCGTGTTTGGCTCCAAGTACCAGGATGCCCTTATTACTTGCAGCATTCCTGAACTTCACCAACGCCGTGAAATGATATGCTTGGATTTTGCAAATAAAACTTATCTAGTCAAATCAATTCAGAAATTGGCTGCCAAAGTCTAGAGCAGATGTCATCAACTCATATAACCTTAGTCATGAACTTTCTGCGCCAAAAGCTCGCACAAAGAGGTACTCTGACAGTGCAATACCTTTCATGGTTAAGATCGGGAATAATCAATAATTATGCTTTCTACCTCAGTTTATGTATTTATATATTTGGTGACCCTCTACAATATTCTCGGGTCTTTTTAGTGTATATTGTGTGCTGGCATACTTGTTTTAATCACGTTATATGTAATCACATCTGCATGTTTTACATATATTTTTCAATATTGTAAATATTGTTTTAATTCAGCATTTTGCTGCGATTATAATATTCTTTAATAAACTTTGAATATATATTCCGTATTAGATCCAAAGTAACTTAATATACACCTTGACTATAAGGCATAACGTTCAATATTCTCTAATTTCAAATTAGCTTCAGAAATGGTTACAACCCAGCGTTTTAACAAATGTTGTGGAACAAAGTCCTCTGTGATGTCAATGGTGTGGAAAATCTAGAAATTCTTGACAGTCATATTACCTACATCCGCCATAAGCATGCAAAGACTGAACAAACTTGTCGTTGCAACCTGTTCAATTCTTATTTACCAGATACGGATAAAGAGACGTGTTTAAACAGCAGTATTAGGGGTACGAGGAATCCACATGCTCATGAAAATGTGAATCCTAACTATTTTTCTATCATGAAAAGATAAATAGTTTCCACTGCCTTTGCGGGGACTCGAACCATGGATTATGGTAGGAGTAAGTCATGCATTACGAAGCGAGCGCTCTACCGCTGAGCTATCAAGGCATTGTTGAGATGGTGAACTAAAATCTAAAACATAAACATTAGAATGCCGTATTTTTCTTTTGTTTACATAAAAATTGCAATTTTTGCCTCATTGGAATGCTCGATTTGTAAGTAAATTATTCGAATGCGTATATCAGACAAAATGTAGATAATGTAGGTACTAAAATCAGGCTATTCACAGCTCAAACAGGGCGAACTCAGAGTCATAATTCACGCCTGTTTTTTCAGGCAAAACAACGCGGGTTTGTTACATTATCATTCAAAATCAACACAACACATTTATAAAATATTATTTGTAATTCAATAAAAAGTATCAAGCCTACAATCTGTCAAAATTTGAAAACAGGCGAATCGTTCGAACATCATAAAGGTTTCGGCGAAAAAGGTGTAAATTTTTCGAAGTAGTTTATTGACGTAATTTTGACTTTGATAATGGACGTGAAATCACTACTAAAGTCTCATGTATCAACTAGAGACTATTACATATGTACGCCAAAAATAGTATTATTTTAATATGTGTAAGTTGGTAGAAAGTTGCAGTAAAGATACCTTTGGCAAAAATGGCACCCATTTAGGGACCGTAGCCTTAAGGTGGTTAATTAATTTTATTTATGAATCTAATCTTGGTATGATATGGTACATTGTTTTACTTGTATTCCGATCAAGTGAATTTTGCAAATCGGTTTTTAAATTAATTGCTATTTAAAGATATTAGCATAGAACAAACAGGCAGCGTATGTTCAAGTAAATTCGTAACTGAGGTTAACACACACCGTATTCCTCCTAATTTTGCAAAATAAAGGGCCTACCTTATGTATATCCATCTTCCTACTTATGCACTACACAGATAATCGTATAAACAAATTACGGTTTCGAGGAATGATGGTTACAACTGTGCAAACTGAAGGCAGACTTTCAGTGAGCGGCCCGATAAGCGGCCATTTTGTAACCATGAACGTACTTGGAGCTTTGCTTCACTCACGCATGCGCTATGTGTTTGTTAGCTAATTAATATTATATGATGTTTACAAATAAACCGCAACAGTTGTGTGTTTTTACGCACCTCTGCAACGAGGATCTCCTGGGGATACCCGACAATCAACATCTTGATTATCTGAAATGAAGAACATAAAATATTAATAAAATGGGATTGGAATTCCTATGGCTAAATTTATACATACATCAACCCATGACTATAAATCCTAGAGTATGTATATTTATATGATTAAGTAAGCGGCATTCATAATCCAGACCATTTATGATTGATTTAAACCTTAACATTGTATATATCATGGTAGAGCTTAATAATGATAGACTAAAGGATGGATATACCGCAAATGAACTGAAATTATAGTATTAGGGGTTTCTGTTAATCAAACTAATTTGTCATGATTATGTTGAAAACTAATTTAAAGCTTTTGACTCTTTAAATAACCCTCTAGAAACTGTTAACCCTTTGATTAAACCTCTAGAAACTGCTGACCCTTCGAATAAATCTCTAGAAACTGCTTACCTTTTGATTAAATCTCTAGAAACTGCTGAACCTTTGATTAAATCTCTAGAAACTGCTGACCCTTTGATTAAATCTCTAGAAACTGTTGACCCTTTGATTAAACCTCTAGAAACTGTTGACCCTTTGATTAAACCTCCAGGAACTGTTGACCCTTTGATTAAACCTCCAGAAACTGTTAACCCTTTGATTAAACCGCTAGAAACTGTTGACCATTTGATTAAACCTCCAGAAACTGCTGACCCTTTAAAGGAAACTGTTGAACCGTTAGATTAAACCTCCAGAAACTGTTGACCCTTTGATTAAACCTCTAGAAACTGTTGACCATTTGATTAAACCTCTAGAAACTGTTGACCATTTGATTAAACCTCCAGAAACTGCTGACCCTTTAATTAAACCTCCAAAAACTGCTGACCCTTTGATTAAACCTCAAGAAACCGCTGACCCTTTAAAGGAAACTGTTTAACCGTTAGATTAAACCTCCAGAAACTGTTGACCCTTTGATTCAACCTCTATAAACTGTTGACCCTTTGATTAAACCTCTAGAAACTGTTTTCCCTTTGATTAAACCTCTAGACACTGTCACTTACCACCCTGACAGGATGGGTTAGTAGGATCCACATTGCAATCAACATTTGTACGGTCGTCATTTCCTGATAGTAAAATAAACCAATGAAAAATTGATATTGAAACATATGTGCTCTTCCTAATTGTGACTTTTGAACGAATAAAAACAAAACCTTAGATTTTGGCTAAAATCTATCAGTAATCGTGCACGGATTGTTTAATACCAAGCTTAACTTCGTAGATCTGTTACATATTTGTGACCGTCCATTTCAAACGAGCCGTAAATGCAGCAAGCCTGATTTCCTACACAGGTTAACCTTCTATTTAGAGATCTGGGCTCATATTCATGAAACACCGCTAACTCTAGTTGGCTGCTAACCTATTGTAAACCTGTCAAATTTTGACAGGTAGACAAAGAGTTAGCAGCCAACTAGAGTTAGTGGCGTTTCATGAATATGGGCCCTGGTCAATATCTTAAGTTAATATATATATATTAGTTCTTACCGAGACATGATGGGTTATTGGGGTTGGTCTGACAATCAACATTTTCAGGGTCAATGTTTCCTAAACGTAGACAAGATAATCAAACATCGTAACAGATGTCATATTGGCTATACAAGGTCACAACAAAAGAGAGGTTTCTATTTCTCGCTGATGCAAACGAAAAATCTCGTCTTAAAAATTCCAAAGGTGTATCTTTAATACGTGATGTGACAAAAGATTTTTAATGACTTCACGTCCAAAGATATCCGCTCATCCAAGACACATTCACTCCCTCTCACCCGTGAGACATTCGCTCAAAATTTCATCCCCTACCATTTCCCGAAAATACTTCGCTCCAACCTGAGATAAGTAAACTTAAAGCAATACTATAAGATTTTGATCAAAAATTGTTTATAGTAAAAACAGCATAAAATGGAAGAATGTGACTATCCAAAAAATGGATAAAAAGCACATGCATGCTTTCCTATACTAATCATGCTAATACATGTGGAATTAAATTCGGGATCCCGAATTTAATTCAACAAATGGCCATAACAGAAAAACTAAGCATCTTTGAGCCAAATCGTTTGGAGGGTATTCATATCTACCAAAAACAAACCCAATAAGCCCAAAAAATCAAAACTCCTGAGTGACAGGGGGCGCTTCATTTTAACACTTTATAGTATTGCTTTAAGACTTCGAGGCAAGAATATTAAATTTCATCGAGTTATAAAATATTTGCGGATAGTAGGAGGCATCCACACTCCATTTAAGTGAATAATATTTAGGGAATTTCTCTCGAACGAGTGAATGTCTTTGGACGCGAAGCTTATAAAAAAAAACCGAATCATGTTTTGTTAACATGGATGATCTTTTATTACGTAAAAAAGGGACTCTATGATCATGCAGAAATTTGCGTTCAAAACTATTTATCTTTTAATGGAATCGAATTGTACTTACCGGCACAGGAGGGATTATTTGGATTGGTCTGACAATCGAGATTTTCAGGAATATTGGTTACTGAAAAGTATGTAAGATAATGATAAAAGGGTAAAGCATATGTTATATTTTACAATGAATGTTTATCATGTTTATAGTCAAGAGTTTCCTCTTCTTTTTCTTCCCACATTTTGCCGACTTCCCATTTAGTAGCCAAACAATAAATTGAAAGTCGAGAGTTTTTTAAATGAGACGGATGAGACACACTTAGTCAGTTCAAATGTTCTGTCCGTGCATAACAATGCATTTTAGAGAGAGATTTTGAGAAATTGCAATCCTTGACAGTCCTTTTGTGTTTACACGATATAAAGCACAACTAAAAATCTCTAGGCGTTATGCTTTTCGTCGAAGACAATAGCCTATCCTATACTTTGATTGGTAAAATTAATTCGATACTTCTATTGTCATTTACGATTTAGTTAACAAAATCCTTTGTCCTTTAATGAGATAACGGACAGAACATTTGAACTAGCTACATGTATCAAAATTACAACAGGATGGTTCGCGAACCAGTAATCTCGCCTGTGTTATCGACCGCCTACTTCACTGACCGCCTACTTTGTTAATCACCTACTTTGTTGATCACTGACTTGGACACATCTAACAGTAAAAACATGTTTAATATCTTGAACGGATTGCTAAACAATAATACTAGACAATTTCCTGACTGTAGTTCTATAGTAGAGGACCAGCCTGTAGGTCCCGTGACCAGCTCCTGGGAACAAAGGTTTGAAAGTGTTTTGGGGTTCCCTGATAGATAACGAACATTTTTGACTTGGGCTATCCGCTTGTAACCCCCGGGCATTTGGGGGAGGGGGCACCAAAGGTCAAATAGAGGTCAACTTTG
>JXSR01S074995.1:80101-95825 GCA_000969725.1 Ophiothrix spiculata | reverse complement strand
TGCTCAATAAACGTGCAAAGGATACATGTGATTTGATTTCTTATCTTTTTTTATTGAAATTCAATAGCCTAGTTCAAATCCTTTTTAAATGCAATACATTTTGTAAGTTTTTGTAAAATATTTTGTTAGCCCATTACTGATTGTATTCACTGGAGTCTAGAATTGCAGATAATCCCCACTTGAGAGTTTGTGATCGGTAACAATTATTTTGTGTTTACTAGAGCAAAATCAAAATCAAATAGTCTTGGCTACTTAACTTTCGTAATATACAAATATTGACTGCTTTGAGGGGCATGGTTTAAATTATTTTCCCGAGGTGATCTCAAAACCATGCATGGTTTTGAGATCACCGAGGGGAAATAGTTTTAACCATGCCCCGAAGAAAAAGCAGTCAATATTCGTTTTGTATACCGAATATATAGATTTTTGTCATCTGGTTGGTGAAAAGAACCATTTTTGCACTTAAAACGCACGATGGTCAATAGTCGCGCGCGTATATTGGTCGTGTTACACCGGCGACGCAAAATATACTGAGCGGGCCTAGTGAAAAATATGCCCCGGGCCTAGTAAAATCCAAGGCCTCACGTTTAACCAATCAGAGGACGGTAATCTATATATGAGGTAAAGACAATAGACTATCGTCTACTTTGATTGACAGGTCTGTTCAGTGCGGTTAAGATACATTCGATACTTCTTTTGTCATTAACAATACTGTTAACTATCGTAAACTATTACCATTTCCTTTGTTGATATAATTTAAGATGCATTTGAACATACTTAATGTATTTCAGTACTTTTAAATAGATATTCTTATTGCATAAAGAAAGTTTTTTTTACAAGTTGTAGTTTATATTCAATCAAACATCTGATATTTATGTCTATGCAAAAGGGTTAACTGATTTCCGTTGAACATTCAATTAATATTTTCATCTCTTTTTATTGTATTCTTTTTTATGGATATAGTTCTTGTTACACTATATTTTCTGTAAAATGATATTACTACAACCTACTTGTGTTTGCTTGTGTTATTCTTTCTACTAAAAGCTTATTTAAAGCATAAATCTATTTGTTATTCCAAATCTACTTGAGACTATCTGGTTAGGATTTCAAAGGAGGGGGTTTGAATTGAAAATAAGCAAATATTGTAATAATATAAGTCCAGTTCCTAAAAGTTGAGCGAAAAGTCAATGATTTCAGATTCATGTTTATTTAGTCTTCATGTTTTTAAGCATCCAAACAGTATAATGTATTATAATTTCCTTCTTAAAACAAGGAATTGGGATATATACTTGTGTGCTATATTTTGTTTGCTTTTGAATGTGTATACTATATACAAGAAAAAAGGAATTTGATATTTGGGAAGTATATATGGTACAGAAGGTATCATATGGTTTTATGACCTAAACAGTTGGAGAGGCTACATATGTATCAATCGTATTTCAACAACTCACTGTATCTCCTTATACAGGAGCGTACCGTTGTTGATTCGTGATGAATCCACAGTTGGTATGGCTTACAATGGCTACTTTAAAAATCGCTATAAAAGTTCTAAACGTCCAATTTTCGTCGGGTTTTTTTGCTAATAAATAAACGAATTAACAATTCTAACATGTCTTGTAAGTTTCAAGTCCATAGCATGCAGATATTTTTCAAAATGGCGATTTAAATTTTTTCGAGGTGGCAACTACCCCCCTCCCCTACCCGCCGACTTTGACGGCCTACCATAACCCCACCTAAGGTGGTACCCCCGATTTTTTTCTTCAAAGTGACGGTAAAGGATGTAAAAACAATTACCCAAATGCTCAAGGTCGCTTTATTTGCATTTTAGTGCAATCGGCGATCATCCGTTGGGGGGGGGGGACTTAGGAAGACGATGGTTAATTAAAGAGTGGTATACGGTACTATATCAAGGACCCATGGATGTTCATACATGTTATAGACAAAGTTTATCAAAGATTCAATCCAATATCATTTTAAAAACAACTAAAATGGAAATGTATGCAAAAATTATACACTGTCAGATATCTAATCAGTATGCCATTTTTTCCATTTATTACAACACTCTTTTACCAATATTCGTGACCAGAATTGACTCTCGTAGTAAAATGAATATCGTAGCATTTCCTCAAGCTTTGACACCGTCTGATGGGCTTAGTTGAATTTGTCCTCTATGCCAGGATTTCCCTTAATGTGATGTTTAAAGCATCTGCCTTAGTCTGCTTGAGGATATAATGGATTTTTATAGATAAACCTGACCTTAACGAGATCAAACTTAAGTATGCTTGATTATCTTCACCATTTATTTAACTCTTTACCCATTACACAGTCTTTTTCCATCTTTGATCAGTTTGATTGATAATAAGTCATGCATACTTTGAGGCTAGAGTCCGTTTTAACGAGTCAGACGGATGAATGTCATGTTTACTTTCAAGGTTTTTAAGATGTTCGTGTAAGAATGTACATAAAAAACATAACTTACACATAAGCCTTCAGTAGTGATTTCACGTCCATAAACAAGTTCATAATAGCGTGAAGAGATGCCTTTGACGCCTTTATCGTAGAAATCATATAATTTCACAATGTTCAGACAATTGGAATTTGTTTTTAGCAGACTGTAGTTCAGGGTTGATACTTCATAAAATGTGTCAGTTTTTGTTTCAAGAATATTCTAAACTGCATCAATTTATTGTGAAACCTTTTGTTACTTCTCGTTTTATTATTTTTTTCTTTATTAGAAAGAATACTTTGTATCGTGGTTACGGTGATTTGACCCGTCTACCATACTTTTATTATTGCATGGTATAAACATGCATTAGGCGATTTCATGATATTACTTGCCTATTAATGTCAACAATAAATTGCGTCATCAGCAAAATTTCAGTTTTCACTTCTTCATTGCAGCAGATAAAATTTGATTTCATCATTATTACCTAGGGGGCAAACCCCATTTGGGGGTAAAACTGCAACGATAAATTATTTTAATGTGTCCTATCTATATGGGTTCTATAGTGATATAGGTAACATCACTACGGTTGACACAAAATCAGACTGTTGCATGGGACCCTGCAAGGGGGGGGGGGGGGGGAAAAAGCACTGTAAGGGGGAAATTTCAAAATTGGTCGGGTTTTGTTTAAAACCACTCTAACATGTTTCTCTCATCATAAGGAAGCAGAAAAAGTGTTTTTTGACCCATATCTGATGAAGGGTTTTTAAGATATATCTGAAAACATGAAAAGTAATTACATCATGTCTGAATATTATTTTCTATACTGAGTTGAATTTTTAAATGTCAAAACATTTTGGAGTGAAAACTTGAACCTTTTTATATATATTTGTTAAGTATTTTTCTTGTCAGAAATAAGACTAAGCATGCTGTACTTCTCCATTTCTGTCCTTTTCTTGTCTCATCTCTCCAATATTCTTGGTATATACGATTCTTGCACTATGCATTATTTAAGGTTAGTAATAGACATATTTTTTAAATGAATAAAAAAGAAGTTAAACTATGTTTTTGTAAAACGTAAAATATACCTAATATTTACCGATATAAAGCCTGACATTTAACAGAAAAAATAAAATTCCACATTTTAAAGAAAAAGAAACTTTGCTGCTTTTGATACAATCAGTAAAAAATGTAGGTAAGGTAATTGTTCCTTTTAAAGACTGCCTTTGCATTCAAAGTACACCTTTGCCTTGAATTACCAGTGCCCATGAGAATCATAAAATAATTCTGCTAAGTAGATGTGATATCTGTACGAGAAAATGATCGTTACTGTACTAGTAAAACGTTGTTACAATATATAACTTTCTCCTTGACTAATGATAAACAACAATACTCTACGTTTTGAATTATTGAATATGAACACCTTATTCTCGTCTATCGGGGGGACGTTGTTTTCCACGCTGCATAAAAACGCAAAAGCCACCGACCCCAACATTTAAGTGATATATTTTATATCCTTTGCAGTTATTTTGTATAAAAATAGAGGGTACCACCTTAGGTTGGGCTAGGGTAGGCCGTCAAATTTATATGAAGGGGAGTTGGTGAGACCCGGAAAATGATTAAGTCGCCATATGTATAAATGCTATGAGACTGAGACTTGCAGGGAATATAAGTATTATTATGTATCTTCTTTATTTAGCAAAACACGATGAATATCTGTTATTTTCGAACTTTTTGAGCACAAATTTAATATTGATGGTCATAAAATCCAGATTTTCTTTCTGGGCGACTTTTATGGCGTCATAATTACGTAACACATTGACTGATTTTAGTAATCTTGATATCGTTGGTTTAAAGAGGAACATGCCTATTTATTGTGTGAAACCAAGTTCATAAGTGGTTCCATTCAAAAAAAAAAAAAAAAAAAAAAAAACAGCACCCCCTCCCTTTAGTAGACGTGTTGCAAAAATAACTAGAGTAGAAATATTTTAAAAAATCTAAGAAACATAGAGAGATACATGACAACCTATGATAATATTAATACAATTTTGAAGGTCAAATGATGATTTGTGGGCTGCTCTGGCAAAATGAGAGGAAAGTCGCAAATCTACAATTTGAATAAATGGCATCTAAAGTAAAATATGATGAAAAAGTCAAATTTGCCGGGAAGTGTAATTATTCACGGTTAATTGATTGCATGTTGCTATTATACACTGTAGTAATCAGTGTCTTTGCAATCGATTTGCAACGATTTTTTTATTGCAATATATTCAGTGGACTTGTTTGGATTTCGATATCTAAATGATGGATGGAGAAGGAAAGTTTGACATATCATTCGAAAGGTGAGATTATAGAGAATTCAAATATGTCATAAAATCGCGAAATTTGGAAATTTTCGACTTTCCTCTCATTTTGCCAGAGCACTCCTCATTTAGTATTTGTGAACAATGAAAAATTAGAGGTGCATGAATAATTCCTAAAAGATAAGTTTGATTCAAGTTTTAGGCTACTTTCTTTTACTCACTATTTCTCATGCAGAAATGAACACATTTCAATGCTTTTCATACCAAATGGTAGTATGGTAGTATACACCTAAAAATTACAGTAAAATTACAGATTCAATAAGGAAAAAGGGGTTTTCAGGCTATTATCCCATAAATATGGAAAAAGGAAGAGTCAAACTTAAAATCTATATAAAATTTACATTCGATTGTAACAAAAGAGTGAAATGTTGCAAAATGATAAATTTTAAGTTCGTGTTTCACGTTTCATTATTGGGAGATTTTGAAGAAATATTTATATTTATCCTTAATTATCTATATTATAAAGAGTTAATTAGCAAAATACAATCAATTAACAGGTAATTTATTGCATTACATATCACTACTAGCTCTTAAGCTTTTGGTATATTTATTTAGAAAAAGTATAATACATGAATGTGTTATACAAGAAAACAAATTGAATGAAACATATATGACAAAAAGATATTAAATAATTAACCTCGCTTATCTTACTTCCGAGTTGTTTTTTTTTATTCAAAACCCTCAATTGCTACGTGTTCCTGCTCAGTTTACAAGCTTGCAATTTCTTCTAATTAACAGCATTTAACAATTCTTCTTTTGTAAGTGTTTCAGTCTGTCTGTATTGTATATAAACGCAATGAATGCATACTAAGTAGATTACCCGATTTAAGGAGTGCAGGTGACCCTTATAATTACGCCAGAATCAGAATAATCCACATCCCAACTCCAATAGCTCCTTTCTGTTAATTATATTTATTAAATATGAATGCATACAAATTTCTGAAAATGCTTTCACATCACTAAAATAGCATTTCCATGTCAATATCCTAATCATATTGCCACATTTGACCTTGTCGTTGACTTGTTTAGACATTGTTAGATAATTGTTATAGTACAATGTTGCTATATTTAAACAGCCATTACAAGAACATCCCAACTCCACGAGCTCCCCTCTGCAACTATATGCTAGGAAAATTATCTAACAATGTCTAACATATTCAACTACAAGGTCAAATGTGACACTATGATTGGGATAAAAACATGGAAATGCTTTCTAGTGATTTGAAAGCATTTTCAGAGATTTATATGCATTTATATTTTACATAACCTAACAGAAGGCAGCTCATGGAGTTGGGATGTTATTATTCTAGCGTATTCAATTCTATTTACAAGACACGTGTCTTGTACGTATGGGCAAATGAATAACAGAATACAATAAGTAAACAAATACCCAGCAAGTTTGTTGAGCTTCCTCACTGGACACAACTGCATGCATATTGAATCCTATCCCTTTAATGACGTATGACGTCGTCATTCGTTGAAATCAGTAATGACAGAGGACTGATGTATAACAACAACAACAACAACAAACAATGTAACATAGCGTTTACACAAAAAATGAATAATATTTATAAGCAAAGTTAAAACAAGAAAGTCTTATTTTTCTTAAACACCTCCACTGACTTTACAGTTCTTTTGCGTGGTTAAAGATTGTTCCAAGCTCGTGCTGCACAGACAGGAAAACTTCGATCTCCAATGGCAAGGTTTGTCTTTGGGACAACCAAACGAGTTGTATCCATGAAGGATCGTAAAGCACGGGCTGGAACATACACAGAAAACTGTTCAGCTAGATAGGGTGGGGTTAGGTTGTTTAAAGCCTTAAAGACATAAAGAACAGTTTTGAAAACAATTATTTGCCTCACTGGCAACCAGTGTAGTTCTACAAGCAGTGCTGCAGCCTCAGTTATTCTTCCAACTGCATAAACAAGACGGGCAGCATTATTCTGCAATCTCTGCAGACGGCTTATGTCTTTGGCAGATAAAATAGTAAACAGGCTAACGGTATTACAAAAATCGAGTCTAGAAATTACGAGGGAACGTACTGCATGATGGCAAGTCTCCTGATCTATAAACCGACGTATATACCACAAAGTACGAATATGAAACAGTATTGTCTTTCGGAGGTTATGAACATGAGTAGTGAGAGATAAATTTGAGTCAATGTAAAATCCAAGAATTTTAATAAATGGTGATGCTTTGATGTTTGATTCACCAATGTTAAGTGCAAAGTTATCAAGATCAAGATGTTTGAGATTGAATTTTGATCCTGCAATAAAAAACTCGGATTTGGAATCATTTAGCTTTAAGGTAATTAACACAGAGCCATTTTGATGTCAATAATACATTTGGTTTTGTTACTGAGAGTGGTCTCTATATCACCTGAAATGTTGGGATCACAAGAAGCATAAATCTGACAATCATCAGCATACATATGATATCTCAGTTGAAGAGAGCGAATATCACTAATGGGTTTTGAATAACATGTAAACAACAGCAGACCCTTGCGGCACACAAAAATGGAAGAGACAGGATTATAAAGGGTGTCAGATAAGATCATGCTTATGCTTGTGATGCCCAGTCGTTGATGTAACATTCAAACCAGTGATAGATAGTTCCGAAAACTGCTTAGCTTATTCTAAGACGACATAGATTATTTGATGGTCCACAGTGTCAAAGGCAGCACTCATGTAAAGTAACACTATCAAAACTGTACGTCTAAAGTCAATGTCACTGATAATGTCAGACATAACTTTTATCAGGGCAGTTTCTGTGCTGTGAGAGCTGCGGTAAGCTGATTGTAATGGATCAATGAGACCATTGGCATTAAGATGATTCACAAACTGATTTGCAGCGCACTTTCAATTAACCTAGCGAAAAAAATAAGATTTCTGACTGGTCGATAGTTTTTCAGTACTTCTTTTTCCAAAGATGACTTTTTAAGGAGTGGCGTCACAATGGCACGATGCACAATAGTAGGAAAATAATCTGAACCAAGCAATTCTTTGACAATTCTGGTAAGCACAGGCAAATGTTCTTTAATCTGTTCCTTCAGGAGGCAAGTTGGATAATTATAATAATAATGATAAATGATTAATAATTATCACACTTATATAAATATCGATTTTTTCGATTGAACATCGGATCAAAGCGCTTATGACAATTATTACATTACCGATAGAATACGGTCAGCTACCTTTTACAATGTCCTTGGTATCGATATACCATTAGACGGCGCTGCTTGACTATATTCCTAGAAGTTACCAATAATTATAACGCTCGGATCGACGAAGCAATGGAGACTAAATGCCTTGCCCAATGGCATAACTCGTTGGCACTAACGGGGCTCGAACTCACGACCAGTTTATACAAACTGTTTCAAATACGACGCGATCGATATTTTTGTACACAAAAACATGCGCAACCCCTATTTTGACAATTATATAATAGAGCTTTAACAAAATCTTGGGTCCATAGAGACCCCTTGACCAGTTAAAGTGGTTCAGGCTTAGCTTGAATTTCATTCTCAAATTTGAGCAGCATAAAGGACCACGCATCACAAATCTCATTTGCATAAAAAAAATAAACAAAAGAGGATACATGCCCCTGCCCTGACATCTGTGCAAAATACGAAGTATCATATTCATGTTTCGAAAGAATTTTAAGTAAACTTTCTCAAAAAATGTAAACTTTTTATAATTCCATTACTATGCCATAAAGCAACATGTTAAAAATGAAGCGCCCTTGTCATCCATGACTTTTGAATTTTTTAGCTTATTGTGTTTATTTTTGGTAGCTTATTTTTCCTGTTTTAGCCATTTGTTGAATCAAATTCTGGATCCCGAATTTAATTCCACATTGAGTTAATATAAGAAAAAACATACATGCAATTCTTTATCATTTTTAATGTGGCAAACCATTTTTTTTTTCGACAAAATACACTTGAAAACGATTTTAAATCGTCACATTCCGTCATTTTTGCTGTTTTTACTACTAACCATTTTTGATCAAACTCTTATGGTATTACTTTAATGTGTATTTTTCGATAACAAGTCTTTACAAACAATATTATTGCCGGTACCGGTGTATGAAGTATGAAATAGAGCAAATGTGAATTGATATTTTGTAATTCAATACATTTTAGTATCTTTTTAAATATATAAGAATATTGTGTATAACCGGTTTTGGATTAAATTCAATCAAATATCTTTTACAAATGTCAATCCAAAAGAGTACTGACTCTGTGGAGTGTTCAATAATTCTATTCATCTCTATGCTATTACCATTTGTTTTAATGGGTTTAGCGCCGGCAGTCTGTTTATGTAAAATGATATGTGATATTTCTACAACCTACTCATGTTTGCCTGTGTAGTTCTTCCTAATGAAAACTTATAATGAAGTATTAAACCCGTTATTCTGAGAAGAAATGCTTTAGACTCTCGGTAAGGATTAGAAAATGATGGATTTGTAAAATTCAACAGATATTATGAGCAAAAGTTACAATTTCCTTACTTTTAATTCATTAAATGTTGAATATATTTATATTCTTATTTCTTCTAAAAAACATAACCAGCGATATTCCGCTCAATGACATTTCGCAACAGATGGTTCCAAATGTAAATTTCAGATATAATGTTCAGATAGTCTACAGATATTATTTTTTTTCCTAATGGTGCTTGCTACCAAGAACCGATAATTAATATACTACATAAATGTTTAAAATAATTCAAAAATAAGCTACGGTAGCTCTTTTGAGGTCAATGATCATAACCAATATCTTGAAGTCATTAAGAATATTGTATACCAACTATTTAGTGTAATTTGGTATTATGTATCATTGATAAAGCAAATGTGCATTAAAATAGTGTTTTGCATAGATCGTTTTGTGCATATGCTTCATGGGAAAAAAGTTTAGAGAAAATATGCACGTGGATACCCAAAGTTAGTCATAATAGTTCAATTTAAACTGTTTTAATTCAAATATATCTCTGAACCAAATCTTACATGTATTATTTATGTATAACTCAGACTTCTACATAAAGGCATTCATGATCTGATATATATTTTTAAATATCATGTTATCAAATCTGTTCATATTAATTTAATTTGTATAGCATTATCCTCAATATTCCCCCTTTTCATTTGTTAAATTCATATATTTGCAATTGTAATGTAATGCATTTCACTATTTTCAAATTGTATCTTATTACATACGGAATTCTGAAGTTTGTATAAAACGGGATTTAGCTACTATTTGATTCAATCAAATACATGATACAACTGTCTATGCATTGCTGTATTGATTTCTACCGAATATTGAATTGTTCTCTTATACTCTATTTTGTTTCCATTTTGTTTATATGCAAAATGATCTACACTTTTCTACCCCTTACAGGCTCAATTTACTTGTGTTATTTTTTCAACCAAACTCTTATTTCAAGTATCAAATTCATTATTTTGAATTATAATCTGCTTTGTAAGGTGAGGCGTCACTAGACTTCCTCACCAGAGTGAGAACTTCTCACCGACTGACTTTTGTGATATATGGATAATTAGACCATCTATTTCAAATATTTTTATATGTTTATATTTAATTCTTATTCAAATCCAAACAGAAGTATATAAAACTTACAATTCAGGTACAATGATCAAAATTATACCACATTTCTAGGTGGGTATTTCTAAACATAACTTCTCATTGAGAACAAGAAGTCTAGTGACGTCTCACCTAAGAATCATGCAAACCGAGAAAAAATCGAGCCAAAATCAATTATGTCGGTAGGTGTAATTCTCCACATTTTTCATCATATTCTATCTCAACCCAACAAAGCAGCTATTTATTATCTGTAGATATTGCATCTTGATATCTTAAGGTAACACTGTATCTTTAATATGTGTTTTTCAATAAACAATTTTTTTCATATGGGTATATATTGGTACCAATTGCAAAAGTATTGATCGGTAAACAAATTTGGTTCAACGATCAGCTGATTTGCATAATAATAGAGGACATCTTGGTTTTTAAGGATCAGTTACGGCTCTTTTTTGCACTAATATGTACCCACTAACCTTTAAAATATCTGTCAGATCTATAATCACAATTTTTGATTTAATTTATATGATTTGTTTTCTAATACAACTTGAACTAAAGCTTAAAGCTTTCCATGCACTTACATGCGCATGGGTAAAAAACATTATTGACAAAAGTAAGATTTACATGTGGTTTGAAATTCAATTTTTCTACAAGCACGTTTTCTTAAAGAGAAGGCTTACATCGTCAGATACCACTTTACATTTACGTCCAATCAATTTTACCATAAAAAGCTTACCCCATCAAACTTGCCAAAAATACAGAAAATAAATATATACATGTAGATATTTATGTTTATATTATTAGTTCTAATGAATGATATATGACAATCAATCGCTTTAATTGTAAGACAATTTTCAATACATTTCCATATCACAGTAACGATTAAACATATCTAAAAACAAAGACATCTTTGCTTGTATTTCGTCAAGGCTATCATTTGGTAGATACGTGTAAAAGGATATAAACAAAAAATCATATTGAATGTCTGTTGATTACTTGTCATATCATATGACGTTGGCAATAATTTATCAAAGGCTTGTTTGTCCTTAGATACATGTACGATATATGAATAGTGTTGATTCATCTACGCAGCTTCTATAGTGTGGTTTCCTTTTCAATTACACCTCGCAAAAGTAAATCTGTAAGAATTATTACTGCTCGCAGCATTGACCTCTGCTTATTTTTAATAAATTTATCACTTGATACTCGTTTTTATTCATTCCATTATTATGCTTCATCATCCAATATTCGTGATCAAAATTGACTCAAAGGAAAACGAAATAGACACATTTTCTTCCAAATCTGTAAGAATATTACTGGTCGCAGTATTGACCTCTGCCTATTTTTAATGAATTTTTCGCTTGATAGTCGTTTTTATTCATTCCATAATTATGCTTCATCATCCAATATTCGTGATCAAAATTGACTCAAAGGAAAACGAAATAGACACATTTTCTTCCAACTTTGAATCTGCATTGATTGATTTTATTTGGTTCTAATTCAACATACAAATATAAAAAAACAGATTTAAGATTACACATACAGAAAATAGATTGCACAGAATATAAAAATTTACACAAAACAGTACAGTTTATTTAAAACCAGGATAACTCATGAAAGCCATATTTCAGGCTTATTTCCAATGAGGTCCTTGAAAAGATGGCAAAATGAATGAGGCAAAAATGGCACAAGGAATATACAAGGATAAAAACAAATAAATTTATAAATCACTAAAATAGCACACAGCCAATAAACATGATAAAAACTGGACCTCATTGGAGATACCTACGGATTGCACTTTTAAAGCCTGAAATATTGCCAATACTTTTAATGTTAACAGGGAGTGAATTCCACTCCCTAATTACACTGAAATAGAAACTGGAGTCAGCAAGACTCCACGCTCATTATGTAAGGATTTTTTTAATGTGATGCAAAATGTAACCATCCTTATAAACTTTAATTTTTTCACGCTGGTAGATTAAAAAACCCATAAGTTAAATGTTCCAGCCCTTCTACTTCTTGTTGGAAGATTTTTAATTCTTTTGCTATTTAACGTAAACGAGACCGTCCAAGCCGTAAATGTAGCCTCTTGTAATTTTCACGTTTTTTTAACATTTGCAAAGACAATGTTATACGGATTAAAATGACACATCAATAAACTTCAGTCGATTTCAAGAAGTCAAGTTATGGTCCAACAAAAGTTGATAAACACATTTAAAGATCACCAAGCCCTATATTTTCTTTTTATTGTTCTCCAAATGTACATATATATTTCATAATTCTGGTCATTTTCTTAAAATGAAACTTTACTGGTGTTTTGAAGTAAGCACAAGTATTGTAGATCTGTCAAAAAAACAATTTCGACAAATTACGACCTTGATATGTATTTTCACCTGTAGCGCAAAATGAAGCTTGCTGCATTTACGGCTCATTTTATTTGAGATGGACGGTCACATATTTATAATTTGCTAAAGTTGAGACTTTTGTATTTTGGAAATGTTCTGTGATTACTATCTGGGTCTTCCTTCCAAACGTTTAAAAAATAGTATTTCTCGCGAGAAATGTCTTTAATTTTTGCTGTAACAAATAATAAAAATAACATGTCCTTTCTGCTTCTCTAAGTTTGCAATAGTAACTTATATTTAATCTTGTCTGGTCTTATGGATTTATTTGGATAAAATTCGACCTTAACGAGATAGACTTAAGTATGATTGATTAAACTCAGTATATATTCTAGTCATTGTGTAGTATACAAGACTCAAGGGCATTTCAAATTTTATCTCGAATCAGTTTGTCTGATAATTGTTAGACGCATTAAGAAATATTGAAATGCTTTTTAACTTAAAGTATCAAGGACATATCATTTAATATTAGACAAAATATTGACGGTTTATTAATACCAAATCTTGAATGGGATTTTCTCCTAAAAATACGAAAAATGTAGATGTCATGGTATGATTACGAGTTTCAGAAGTAGCATTAGATGCACTTAAACTTATGAAATCAAGACAAATAATCATATAAATTATCAATTAAAACAGTTTCCTTTTTTCCTATTCTTTCTTCTATCTGATAACTTACTAGGTAATTAATTACATTACAACATGCGATTTGTAAAAGAAACTGATAAGGTTGAACTGGGGCGTTTACACTGTGACGTAGGGTAACGACGGAGGTTAACGAAAACGACTGAGAGTAACGATAGTGTGCATGGCTAGCGGATTGTATGAGCGTTAACTGACTTTAACTAACGATGACGGGCGATTAATTCAAAACTGCAATTCGCAGTGTAACCGCACCTTAACGGTCGTAGATCTTTATTTCCGACCACGATCAGCTGATGACTTTCTTTGCTTGAACTTTTAAAGTAAAACTGTCAATCAAAATAATTGATTATATATTTATGTTACTCCTAAAATTTTACTATACTTCTATTGTGTCGTTTGGTTTATACTGTGTAAAAATGTAGAGATTTAAAATCCAAAATTTCAAGCAGCTTATAACACAAGGTTTATTCTATGGACATTTCTTATCTTAAAAACGACGAAATAAGCAAACACTTGTCAAGTAAGAGGCAAGAAGCAGGTACTCAACCGTTATACTTCCTGGGCTTCCTTAGCCGAAACAACCGCATGCATATATAATTCCGTTCCGCTTAAGGGCGTATGAGGTCGTCATACATTGAAATTGAGAATGACGAGCGACTGACGTGAATTACAAATAATAATTATGATCACAGAAAAGAAATCCAACGAAGTTATAAAAATAACACTTGGAACATAAAACCAAGCTTGACTTTCAATCTAATTATCAAATTTGAGTAACTTAGAGTTTTGTTCATGAGAAAGCATGCACCACATTTTGAAATTAAATCTATTCATACTTAATGCTTATTTAGAATATGTTTTATGAGAATACGTGTAAGACTCTCTTTAAAGGATCACAAAGTAATGTATATGCAAGACGTTGTGCCACAAAACTAATAATATGAGACATGTTAAAATTACATATTCAATAAGGATTTTTTTTTTTTAATTGTTTAAATAAAATATGACAGGTATTTATTTCCTTTATTTACATATACTTTCTCGTAAAGAGTAAAACTGAAAATAGATATAACAATTTAGCTTCAAACGTGACGAATAAGTGAAATATTGCAAAATGTAAATAAGTTCCACTGTGAGATTTTGAAGAAACACCTATATATTAATCCGTAATTTGATTTTGAAATATCGATCTTATAAAGTGTTAATAAACAAAATATAGTCAATTAACATGTAATTTATTTCACTACCTATCACTACTAGCTCTTAAAGGGATTGGCCTAGATTCTTCCCACTAATTTTTTACCTACATTATCTTTACATGAATCAATAGAACATGTTTATATTAATATAACCTACTAGTAATTTTCCATGATTTTGAGGAACATTGAATAAAATTGCAATTCTTTACCAACTTTACTTTTTTACCTGTTTACGCCGGCGCAAAAAATGTTATGAGAACAGTGTTTCTAGTTTCAAATGTTAAAAAGATTTGGTTATGTTACTGAGAGTGGCCTCTATATCACCTGAAATGTTGGGATCACAAGAACCATAAATCTGACAATAATCAGCATACATCTCAGTTGATGAGAGCGAACAATATCACCAATGGGTTTTGAATAACATGTAAACACACCAAAATTGGAAGAGACAGGATTGGAAAGGGTGTATGGTATGCTCACTTGTGATGCCCAGCCGTTGATGTAAGATTCTTACCAGTGATAGGCAGTTCCAAAAACTGCATAGCTTAAGACAACATAGAGTATTTTATGGTCCACAGTGTCAAAAGCAGCACTCATGTCAAGTAACACCATCAAAACTATACGCCTAGAGTCAATGGCACTGATAATGTCAGACATAACTTGTATGAGGCCACTTTCTGTGCTTTGAGAGCTACGGTAAGCTGATTGTAATGGATCAATTAAACCATTGGCATTAAGATGATTCACAAACTGATTTGCAGCGCACTTTTCAATTACCTCAGCGACTGGTATAGTTTTTCAGTACCTCTTTTTCCAAAGATGACTTTAAAGGAGTGGCGTCACAATGGCACGATGCGTAGGAAAAGTACCTGAATCAAGCGATTCATTGACAATTCTGGTAAGCACAGGCAAATGTTCTTTAATATGTTCCTTCAGGAGCCAAGTTGGATAATTATAATAATAATTGATTAATAATTATCCCACTTATATATATAGCGGGTTTTTTTCGATTGAACATCGGGTCAAAACGCTTATGACAATTATTACATTACCAATAGAATACGGTCAGCTGTCTTTTACAA
>JXSR01S074995.1:46186-61263 GCA_000969725.1 Ophiothrix spiculata | reverse complement strand
AATTTACATTTGTTTCTTACCATACTTATATATGTATTCATGATCAAATATGACTTAATAATAAGAGAGATTGATGCTTTTACTCTAAAGCTTTTAACCGTGTGATAGGCTTAATTTTATCGTGCTCTATGTAAGATTTTCCTTAATGTAATATATAAAGTCTGGCTCTCAAACTAAGACGGCATTATATGCATGCTACTTTTTCTACTCACTATTTTTCATGCAGAAATGAACACATTTCAATGCTTTTCATACTAAATGGTAGTCATGGTAGTATACACTTAAAAAATCAAGTAAAATTACATATTCAATAAGGATTTTTTTTTTCATTGTTTAAATAAAATATGACAGCTATTTATTTCCTTTATTTACACATAATTTCCCGTTAAGAGTAAAACTGAAAATGTATTTAACAATTTAGCTTCGATCGTGACGAATAAGTGAAATGTTGCAAAATGTAAATAATATAAGTTTTGTGTTTTACGTTCCATTGTGAGATTTTGAAGAAATACCTATATTAGTCCGTAATTTGATTTTGAAATATCGATATTATAAAGAGTTAATTAACAAAATATAGTCAATTAACAGATAATTTATTGCACTACCTATCACTACTAGCTCTTAAAGGGACTGGCCTAGATTCTTCCCACTAATTTTTTACCTACATAATTTTTACATGAATTAATAGAACATGTTTATAGTAATATAAGCTAATAGTAATTTGCCATGATTTTGAGGTATATTGAAGAAAATTGCAATTCTTTACCAGTTCAAATTTTTTACGCCGGACGGGTGTAATAAGACTGAGTGTCCAGGATTCCGGGTCTAATTGAACTACACGGAATAAGTCGCAATCAATGATTTATTGATCGCACATGTACAGGAACGTTCTACACAATTGGATAGTAGCTACGACACTCAGTCACACGGACGCTGTATTTCATTACACCGGCGCAAAAAATGTTATAAGAACAGTGTTTCTAGTTTCAAATTTTAAAAAGATCTTGTTTTTACACCTGTGATGGGTAAACAAATTATTTTTGATGAAATTGTTTCTCTTTTAATTTGTATTAAATTATTTCTAGAAGCTTTATTTTATCTTTTATCTGGTAAATCCATCTGAGGTACAAAATTAGAATTTAGGAAACACAGGATAGCAACACCACTATCACAGAAAGATACATTGTAAATTAATTCTCTCTCTCAATTTGAGCCATTTCTGTGTAATTTTTTGTATTTACTACACTTGTACGTTTTAATTAGAGCATTTTCATAAGTTTTTCATTCTGAGTGGAATTAAGATTAGTCACTTTAAGGTTTTGGTATATTTATTTAGAGAAAGTTTATTACACTGTACATGAATGTGTTATGAAAGAATAAAAACAAAGTGAATGCAAAAATATGAAAAAATAGAATAATTGATTAACCTCGCTTATCTTGCTTCGAAAGTTATTTTTTCAAACCCTCATTTGCTACGTCTTCTTGCTCAGTTTACAAGCTTGTAATTTCTTCTAATTAACAGCATTTAACAAATCTTCTTTTCTAAGTGTTGCAGTCCTGTCTGTATTGTATATAAACGCAATGAGTGCATACTAAATAGATTATTTAAGGAGTCCAGGTGACTTATAATTCTATTTACAAGACACGTGGCAAATGAATAACATAACACAATAAGCAAACAAATACCCAGCAAGTATCTTGAGCTTTCTAATACGGACACAACTACATGCACATGGAATCCTATCCCTTTCGTTGAAATTAATAATGACAGAAGATTGATGTATAACAGCAACAACAACAACAACAACAACAACAGATATTTAGGACGCTATTAAATAATGTAACATAGTGTTTCACTAAATAATGTAACATAGTGTTTACACAAAAAGGAATAATATTTATAAGCAAAGTTAAAACAAGAAAGACTTAAGATTGTTCTTAAACACCTCCACTGACCAAACAGTGTTCATGTGTGGTGAAAGATTGTTTCCAGCTCGTGCTGCGCAGACAGCAAAACTATAATGCTATGAAATATGAGGAATTTCAATATCTAATGAACTCAAAAACTTGCAAGTTCGTCGTCGTCGTCGTCGTCGTCGTTTGTCCTATGAGTCATGACTGACCCGATGTAACCCTTTTGATGATGTCGTTCCAATTGTAGCCCCGGTTGTAGCCACACCACCATCACAGAATGATACATTGTAAATTAATTCTCTCTCTCTCAATTTGAGCCATTTCTGTGTAATTTTTGATGATGTCGTTCCAACTGTGCCGATCTTGAGCAAAACGGTAGGCTGCAGTGACAGATAGGCCAGTATATTCTCTAATGCCATCTATCCAGCGTTTTTTCTACCTGCCCCTTCTGCGATGTCCTTCCATAATTCCTTGAACAATTATTTTCTCTAGACAGTCGCCTTCCCTTCTTGAGATATTCCCAAAATATTGAAGTTTGTTTCAAATTATTTTCTGACATAATGGGGTGTACTCTTCTACCTGGCATCTAACAAATTCATCTGTTTGTTGCTCTCTTCAGGAAATTCTCAACATCTTTCTCCAACACCACATTTCGAAGGCTTGGATTTTACTCTGGGCTGCTTTTCCGACTGCCCATGTCTCAGACCAATATGTGGCAATCGGGAAAACCAGGGCGCTCATAATGCTTTTCTTTGTTGTTGTGGTGATTCCCTGTCTTTCCATATGTCAGCAAGTCAAATAGCAGCTGTCCTAGCCATTGCCAAACGTCTTCTAATTTCCTGGGAGCTGCCTCCCTCACCCATAATGACTGATCCAAGAAAGTATTAACCACCTCTATATCCTCTCCATCTGCCTTCGCTGGTTGGTTTGAACTGCTACCATAAATCATGACCTTTGTTTTCTTCATATTAAGAAACAGTCCGTACTCTTTACTTGTGCTCTTCACTCTGTCGATGAGGTTTTGGAGTTCAGGGGCTGTTCTTGCGATAAGAGTGGTATCGTCAGCGTACCTAAGATTGGTTAGTTGTCGACTTCCTATTGACACTTCACCGAAGAAACCGTCAAGTGCATTCCGTATGATGTACTCAGCATATATATTTACGACCTTACATTCATTTTGAAGGAACAGCTCTTATATTATTTGTTTTGTGGCATAACGTCTTACAGATACATTACTTTGTAATCCTTTAAAGAAAGTCTTACACGTATTCTCATAAAACAAATTATAAATAAGCATTAAGTATGAAGAGATTTAATTTCAAAATGTGGTGCATGCTTTCTCATGAACAAAATTCTAAGTTACTCAAATTTGATAATTATATTTAAAGTCAAGCTTGAATACGTCATAGACCGGAGTCAGTAATGATCACGGAATCGCTGCCATGGCAGCGCCTGATCGATGGCTTGCTATAATAGTGATAATGGGTTTGGGATGCGGGAGGTACCGGGTTCGAGCCCAGGTGGAAACCCGATATTTTTGACTTGTAAATTTCCGAGGAGATAGTTTCTGAACGGAAACGTTGGGTAGGGGGTTAGGGTTAACAAACCTTTTATTCCATGAATGTAATAATATTATTTTGTGATGCGTAGTCCTTTATGCTGCTCAAATTTGATAATGAAATTCAAACTTAGCTTGACCTTAGCACTTTATCTGCCCACGATTTTGTTAAAGCTCTTTTAATAATTGTCAAAATAGGGGTGGCGCCAATGTTTTTGTGTGAAAAACATCGATCGCGTCGAATTTGAGACAGTTTGCATAAACTGGTAAAATAATGGAGCTGTTCAAATTTTGTTTCGTCCCACTTAAGCTTTAAGAACATTGTTTCTAAATTTCTAACAACAATTTTTATATAACCTTGGCAGATAATACTAGTAGTGATATGAGAGCTCGTGTGGTCTATTGCAACATACTCATAATCAGTAGGTCGTGAGTTCGAGCCCTGTTAGCGCTAACGAGTTATGCCCTTGGGCAAGGCAAGGCATTTAGTCCGTTGCTTCGTGGACCCGAGCGTTATATCGGTAATAACTAGGAAAAGAGTCGAGCAGCGACGGCTAATGGTACATCGATACCAAGGACATTGTAAAAGGCAGTTGACCATATTCTATTTGTAATGTAATAATTGGCATTGTATTAGTATAAGTAAAATCATACATGTAATTCTTTATCATTTCATAGGTGGCATACCAATTATTTTCAACAAAATACACTTGAAAACGATTTTTGATCAAACTCTTATGCATATGGTATTGCTTTAATGTGTATTTCTCGATAACAAGTCTTTATAAACAATATTAACGCCGGTACCGGTGTATAAAGTTAGAATTACGCAGCGGCTTAGCGACACCAAAAGAGATTTGAAACAGTATACTATTTATACTCAAAAACCTAAATAGAGCAAATGAGAATTGATATTGTAATTCAATACATTTTAGTATCCTTTTAAATATATAAGAATATTGTGTATAACCGGTTTTGGATTAAATTCAATCAAATATCTGATACAAATGTCAATCCAAAAGAATACTGACTCTGTGGAGTGTTCAATAGTTCTATTCATCTCTATGCTATTACCTTTTGTTTTAATGGGTTTAGCGCCGGCAGTCTGTTTATGTAAAATGGTATGTGATATTTCTACAACCTACTCATGTTTGCCTGTGTAGTTCTTCCTAATAAAAACCTATGTTTTAAGCATAAAATCCGTTATTCTGAAAGAAATGCTTTAGACTCTCGGCAAGGATTAGAAAATGATGGATTTGTAAAATTCAAAAGGGGGGTTGTCCCCCTAAGGTTTTTTCCCCGCTTCATAAAACGCAAAAACAACCGGCCCCAGGCATTTGAGTAATCTTTTTTACATCCGTTGCGGTCATTTTGATGAAAAAACTAGGGGGTACCACCTAAAGTGGGGTTAGGGTAGGCCGTCAAAGTTGGGGTGAGGGGCCTAGGGGCGGTAGGTGAAATCCCGGAAGTTTTTAAGTCGCCATTTTGAAAAAGTTATGCACGCTATAAGACTCAAACATACAAAACATGTTAGAATCATCATTTCCCTTCATAATAAGCAAAAAATCGGACGAAAATCCGTTATTTAGAACTTTTATAGCAAAATTTTGATTTTGGTGGCCATTTTTGCCTGATTTTCCAATCAGAAAGTACTTTATGAAGTCAAAATTACGTAACGCCTTGGCCGATTTTAATGCTCTTGGTATCATTGGATAGGGGAGGGTTATACCTATCTATTAAGAGCAAAAGCTCATATGGGGTTCCCTTCTAAAATATTAGGAGGGGGGTTGCAACAACAACCCTTCGGAGAACGTGTTACAAAAAATTGCCTAGGAGAACAAGGTTTAAATGTTGAATATATTTATATTCTTATTTCTTCTAATAGCGATCTTCCGGTCAATGACATTTCGCACAGATGGTCCCAAATATAATGTGTACATTTCAGAAATAATGTTCATACACTACATTTATTATTTCCCCCTAATAGTGCTTGCTTCCAAGAACCGATAATTAATATACTACATAAATGTTGAAAATAGTTCGAAAATAAGCTAGCTCTTTTGAGGTCAATGATCATAACCAATATCTTGAAGTCATTAAGAATATTGTATGCTAACTATTTAGTGTAATTTGGTATTATGTATCATTGATAATGCAAATGTGCATTAAAATAGTTTTTGCATGTATTATTTTGTGCATTTGCTTCATGCACAAAAATAGAGAAAATATGCGTGTGGATTCCCAAAGTTAGTCATAATAGTTCATTTAAACTGTTGTAACTCAAATATATCTCTGAACCAAATCTTACATGTATTATTTATGTATAACTCAGATTTCTACATAAAGGCATTCATGATATGATATGTATTTTTAAATATCATGTTATCAAATCTGTTCATGTTAATTTAATTTGTATGGCATTGTTCCTCAATATTTCCCATTTCATTTGTTATACTCATATTTTCAATTGTAATGTAATGCATTTCACTATTTTCAGATTGTATCTTATTACATACGGAATATACTGAAGTTCGTATAAAACGGGATTTAGCTCTTATTTGATTAATCAAACACATGATACAACTGTCTATGCATTGGTGTATTGATTTCTACCGAATATTGAATTGTTCTCTTAAACTTAATTTTGTTTTCATTTTGTTTAAATGCAAAATGATCTATACTTTTATACTCATCACAGGCTCACTTTACTTGTGTTATTCTTTCAACTAAATTCATATTTCAAGTATCACATTCATTATTTTGAATAATAATCTGTTTTGTAAGAATCATACAAACCGAGAAAAATTGAGCCAAGTTCAATCATGTCGGCAGGTGTGATTCTCCACATTTTTCATCATATTCTATTAAATATGGCAAATAATTATCAGTATATATTGTATTTTCATAGTACATCTGTGCTTTTAATATATGTTTTCAATAAACATTATTTTTTTATGGAAATATATTGGTACCCATTGCAAACTATTGATCGGTAAACAAATTTGGTTCAAATATCAGCTGATTTGTAAAATAGTGGACGACATCTTGGATTTTAAGGATACAGATACAGTCAGTTACGGCTTTTTGTTAACGAAAGAATTTATCAAATGTTAATTATTGTTGCACTAATAGGTACCCACTAATACCTGACATACCTATAATCATAATTTTCGGTTTAATTGATATGGTTTTTTTCCTGATACAACTTGAACTAAAACTTGAAGCTTTCCATGCACTTACATGTGTATGGGTAAAAAGCACAATTGACAAAAGGAAGATTTACAAGTAGTTTGAAAGTAATTTTTTCTACAAACTTAGAAGGCTTATATCGTCATATACCTTTACATTTCCGTCCATTCAATTTAACATAAAAGGCTTACCTCATCAAACTTGCCAAAAATACAGAAATTAACTATATAAATAATTCTAAAGAATGATATTGACAATCAAGGGCGTCGGATGTAAAACACTTTTCAATACATTTCCATATCACAGTAACGATTAAACATTTTCAATAACATAAGACATCTTTGCTTGTATTCCATCATGGCTATCATTCGGTAGATACACATAAAAGGATATAAACAAAAAATCGTTATTGAATGTCTGTTGATTACTTGTCATATCATATGACGTTGGCAATAATTTATCAAATGCTTGTTTGTTCTTATACATATGTACGACATATGAATAGTGTGATTCATCTACGCAGCTTCTATAATAGTGTGGTTTCCTTTTCAATTTGTTTATATTTGGAAAAACAAATTACATCTCGCAAAAGTAAATCTGTCAGAATAATTACTGGTCGCAGTATTGACCTCTGCCCATTTTTAATGAATTTATCACTTGATAGTCGTTTTTATTCATTCCATTTTTATGCTTCATCATCCAATATTCGTGATCAAAATTGATCAAAGGAAAACGAAATAGACACATTTTCTTCCAAATCTGTAAGAATCATTACTGTTAGCAGTATTGACCTCTGCCAATTTTTAATGATTTTTTCGCTTGATAGTCGTTTTTATTCATTCCATTATTATGCTTCATCATCCAATATTCGTGATCAAAATTGACTCAAAGGAAAACGAAATAGACGCATTTTCTTCCAACTTTGAATCCGCGTGATTGACTTAATTGTACTACGCTCAGTATGTAAGGATTTTTTAATGTGATGCAAAATGTAACCATACTTATAAACTTTGATTTTTTCACGCTGGTAGATTAAAACACCCAAAAGTTAAATGTTCCAGCCCTTCTACTTCTTGTTGGAAGATTGTTAATTCTTTTGCTATTTAACGTAAACGAGACCGTCCAAGCCGTAAATGCAGCCTCTTGTCATTTTCACGTTTTTTTAACATTTGCAAAGACAAAGTTATTCGGATTAAAATGACACATCAATAAACTTCAGTCTATTTCAAGAAGTCAAGTTATGGTCCAACAAAGGTTGTCAGGAAATAAAATGTATAACTGAGATAAACACTTTTACAGATCACCAAGCCCTATATTTTCTTTTTATTGTTCTAAAAATGTACATATATATTTCATAATTCTGGTCATTTTCTTAAAATGAAACTTTACTGGTGTTTTGAAGTAAGCACACGTATTGTAGATCTGTCACAATAACAATTTCGACAAATTACGACCTTGACATGTATTTTCACCTGTAGCGCAAAATGAGCCGTAAATGCAGGCTCATTTTATTTGAGATGGACGGTCGCATATTTATAATTTGCTAAAGTTGAGACTTTTGTATTTCGGAAATATTCTGTGATTACTATCTGGGTCTTTCTTCCAAATTTTTAAAAAATAGTATTTCTCGCGAGGAATTTATTTAATTTTTGCTGTAACAAATAATAAAAATAACATGTCCTTTCTGCTTCTCTATGTTATGAAGTAGTAACTTATGTTTAATCTTGTCTTGGTCTTATGGATTTATTTGGATAAAATTCGTCCTTAACGAGATAGACTTAAGTATGATTGATTAAACTCAGTATATATTCTAGTCATTGTGTAGTATACAAGACTCAAGGGCATTTCAAATTTTATCTCGAATCAGTTTGTCTGATAATTGTTAGACGCATTAAGAAATATTGAAATGCTTTTTAACTTAAAGTACCAAGGACATATCATTTAACATTAGACAAAATATTGACGGTTTATAAATACCAAATCTTGAATGGGACCTTCTCCTAAAAATACATAAAAAGTAGATGTCATGGTATGATTACGAGTTTCAGAAATAGCATTCAGATGCACTTAAACTTATGAAATCAAGACAAATAATCATATAAATTATAAATTACAAAGTTTTAGACTTGGTTATATCAGCTTACATGCTTGACAAATTTGTTTCGCAAGGGAGGCCTACAGGCCAACCCTACTAGCTTCTGATGAGCGAGGGTTGGCCTGTAGGCCTCCCTTGCGAAACAAATTTGTCAAGCATGTAAACTGATATAACCAAGTCTAAAACTTTGTATTACGCTCCCTTAGGGTTGAGCACTTTACCAATTGGATGGCTTTAAATATACTTGGATATTATTGTAAATTATAAATTAGAACATTTACCTTTTTTCTATTCTTTCTTCTATCTGATAACTTACTAGGTAATTACATTACAATATACGATTTGTAAAAGAAACTGATATTGAAGGTTGAACTAATATTTTTAAAAGGTGCGTTTACACTGTGACGTAGGGTAACGACGGAGGTTAACGAAAACGACTGAGAGTAACGATAGTGTGCGTGGCTAGCGGATTGTATGAGCGTTAACTGACTTTAACTAACGATGACGGGCGATTAATTCAAAACTGCAATTCGCAATGCAATGTAACAGCACCTTAATGGTCGTAGAGCTGTAGATCTTTATTTCCGACCACGTTAGGTCAATTTAAACAATCTACACATATTTTAAGGCTCCTAGTTGTTATTTCAAAATGATCTTAAATCAGATATGTTTTTCTATTTTACAGTTGTTAAAATACAGGACATACTTCTCTCAGCTGATGACTTTCTTTGCTTCAACTTTTAAAGTAAAACTGTCAATCAAAATAATTGATTATATATTTATGTTACTCCTAATATTTTACTATACTTCTATTGTGTCGTTTGGTTTATACTGTGTAAAAATGCAGAGAAATCCATAATTTCAAGCAGCTTATAACACAAACATTTCTTATCTTAAAAACGACGAAATAAGCAAACACTTGTCAAGTAAGAGGCAAGAAGCAGGTACTCAACCTTTATACTTCCTGGGCTTCCTTAGCCGAAACAACCGCATGCATATAGAATTCCGTTCCGCTTAAGGGCGTATGAGGTCGTCATACATTGAAATTGAGAATGACAAGCAACTGACGTAATTTACAAATAATAATTATGATCACAGAAAAGAAATCCAACGATGTTATAAAAATAACACTTGGAACATAAAACCAAGGTTGACTTCAATATAATTATCAAATTTGAGTAACTTAGAGTTTTGTTCATGAGAAAGCATGCACCACATTTTGAAATTAAAGCTCTTAGAATACGTGTAAGACTCTCTTTATAGGATTACAAAGTAATGTATCTGTAAGACGTTGTGCCACAAAACTATTAATATGAAAACTGTTCCTTCAAAATGAACGTAAGGTCGAAACTCGCAAGTTTTTGAGTTCATTAGATATTGGAATTCATCATATTTCATAACATTAACAATGATACAGATTTCATAGCATTAACAATTGAATGTGTCCGAAAAAATATCTTAAAATCTTTGTACATAAGGATTCGTAAATATATTTACCAATCCGTTAAAGCCGAAACTTGAAACGCAAGATAGTGAGGAATTGTGTGGGATACATTGTACTTTATTTGCTATTCAATTTCTTTTCTATAGAAAAAACAACACCAAGACAGGTGATTAGGACAAACGATTAGTTGAAAATTCCCTCTGGAAGTGGAGGGTTATACTAGTTATAGTAAGTTCTCAAGTAACCAATAAAGTCTACGCTTCCAATTTTTACTGATTGTTAAAACGTAAGACATCATAGCGAAAATATGCACTCGATTATTATTGCAAAATGATATTCCAAACGTATTTTCAATTTATAGGTTGTTTATGCATATCAAAATTTGCGACCTTCCAGAATTATTCTACTGGTGGACGAACATTGTCAAGAGGCAACAGATCACTTTCCTGCTAATAGTGTGTTTTACCCACAACTCATGATTAATAATTTACTACGCAAAACAATTTTAAATTAGAATATGTAAAATAATAATTATGGGCTATTCTCAGGTCAAGGTTTATTCCCACTATCGTGCCATGGACATTGTATATCAACTCTGTCATGCAACTGTCTATAAGAGTTCTTTGTCGCGGATATAATCAAATAAAAAATATGTTCATCGTTTTACTTTATAACGTACGTTGATAAGCAAAAATAAAGTAACACATATCAACATGTACAACTAATGACCCCAAATGCTTTACAGCTTTAGATAAAAAAAAATGAATTGAAGGAAATATGTGATGATTTACCGAAAAGGGGGACTTTGAGACAGAACACTTTTCGAAATACTGATGGAAATAGGCAGCAAAATATAATTAAAAGAAAATAATAAGATATTCCAGCAGATTTTTCTTTTATAACATTTGATCGCATTGATATATTTCAACAAGTAAGGTGCCATTTTAAAGCTTAGAAAATACGGCAACAGATGAAATGATAAAATCAAAATTGATATCATCTGCAAAGTCCCCCTTACGGGGTGAGCCATCACATTATGCTCATACGTGATGGTGATAATATACACAAATGAAGGTTGAAACTTCTGCATCACAATTATTTACTAACCTCGTTTGGAGGCCTTTCGCACAGATTAGATACCATCTTCAGCGTCTTCAGTAATGAGATATGTTATGATGACTGGTCGTTTCTTGAAACGCTGATGGTGACGTAACTTCTGACCGGAAGTTACCAAATACAGTTACGATGTTAATATTGGATCCAAAACTGGATCCAGTTTCACCCCCTTGTCTGTATTGAGGCTGGACGCTATTTACAGCAAGCGACAGAAGCCCGCCCTCAATTACACAATTTAATGTGACCGATGTATCAAGAATATCAATTAACCTAACCTTACCAAATGCAATATGTAACCGAGTGTAAATTACAAAAGCTCTTTGATCCACACCAACATCAGTATTTAGAACAGTATAATTTTATTAATATTCAATTAACCTCAATTAAATTATTATAAACAAAACCAATTTGTTATTCATACCTTCAACACTTGTAATACAATTGCATTTGAATTCTTATCCTATTACATTTATCATAAGAGATAATTATATTCTTTATCAGGTTCTATTTATATTCAATTAAGCAATTGATACATATGTCAATGCAAAAGAGTGCATTGATTTCAATTGAACATTCAATTATTCTCTTTATTCTATTTTGTTGGCATGTGTTTTAATGTATTTTACGCCGGCAGCCTGTTTATGTATAAAATGGTATGCGATATGCCTTCAACCTACTCGTATTTACATGTGCAATGTTTTCTTTTAAATACTTATTTCAAGTATTGATTTTAGTGTTTTGTGTCATAATCTATTTAAAACTCCTAACATGCGTAAGAAAAACGTGCCAACAAAACAAGTAACCCGTGCATTGCGTCAAGAGCCTACAAATGCAGATCGATATTCTTTAATGGTACTTATTATATATTATCAACTCATGATTAAGTTCCCACGCAAATATTTAAAACAGTCCTAATTCAAGAGGTAAACATAAGCACCAAATAACTAAGGTCATGTCTCGTTGCCAATAATGTCGAATTATTTTAATGGGTTTTTTTTAATATTAGCATAATATCACGATATACAAAAGTTAACTACCTTCTAGATTATGGGGTGGAATTTTGTCATTTATGTTTAATATGGAGCTCATATTTGCTACCTATTTATCTAAAAGAATACAAGACAGGGTTTTTAGGTTTAAAACTATTAAATGACATAACAGTAAGAGAAACACCAATAACCAAATTGTTTCAAAAGCTACAGAAATTGTAGCAAAATTGTAGTCTCCTATGTCGATTGTCGGTCGTCATCTTTTCGCACCCAAAATATTGAAATTATTCTGATTCTGATCAGGTGCTTTTAAAATATCTCAAGATGTGTTGTAAACCCCTTTTTTTAAGATATACTAAAATGCTGGAAATATTAATTTCTCTTTATTTAAACCAAGATTTAAAATTCACATTTTGAGAGGGGTTAAACTATCTTTAATGATTTCTACTCGTAAATGACACGAGCTAACTTATTTTTTGACTAAAATGTATTATATTAAAAAAATATCCAAAGAGCATATCCCAAATATACTTTGTATAGTAGTGAAGTATTCTATTTCTTTCTTACTTTTCATTACATAAATTAGACAGAGACACTGAGAAGATTGTTTTAAACGTTTCTTCTATTATGATGTTTTCAAGAGCGGTGTAAAAATACAAGTAGGTTAATCAGTTATCATCGCATTAGAGAGTAAAGTACCTGCCACCATACGTCATCTAAAGCAGATTTTGTAAATGTATGTTTCATCTATATGAAATTACCAAGGGAAATACCCTTTTATAGTGCCAAGGTAATGTCTGATAAGTACTGCTAAATGTAATAAAATCAATGTAGCACGAAGTTGGTCAAGCTCAAAATCAATAATTTATCTCAAAGCGCAATTCCAATTGGTTTTCACGTTTAGTTCGCTTCAACGTCTTAATTTCATAATAAAATCTATGTTAATGAAATACAATATTTTAAAATTAATCTGCCCTTGCATGGATAAATAATACATTATAAAATAATAATTTGAATCAAAATATTTATAATTAACGCCAGACTGATCAATAAACTGCATGTTGGGTTTTCATAGAAAATATCTAAAAGTTCATTTTTAATAATCTAGTCAATTTCAATTTTAAAAGGCGTCAAATTTTTTATATATAAAATTATGCAGGTCGTTATGTTCATATCTATTGTCTAGGTACTTTTCTATTTATTTTTGTGTTCATATTGGTAAATGCGTTAGGTTTTTCAGTCTCAGCTTGCAACTTCAAAAGGAATAAATATTAAGTTCAGTTGATCAGAGTGTAGTCATGATGATTTTCAAGGCTTATACTTAACAAATTTAGCAATGTACATGTTGTATTAGCTTATTGCATGTTGCATTAGCTTATGAAATATTATAGTGCCACCGTATTATAGATTTTTTTTTATCCAATATTTTGATGAAGTAGAACAGGTTTTTGCAAAATACGATATATTGTATATTGTAAACTGTAAATATTTACATATTTTACAAAATAGAACAGGTTGTACTCGTGTCTTGATTTATCAGTAGAAGCTAAAGGTAACTTTCATTGACCAAACACAAGCTTATAATAAACATAAAAGTCAAGATTCAAATCATGCACGAAGACTTGGTCCAACAAGGGAAATCATACTTATTTGCGCTCTGATCACAACGGGAACTAACCATGAACTGATGAAGAATAAACTAACATTTAAATGCAGTTGTTACAAATGTTAAACAGAGCAGACACGTCTATTCGATCGTCTGATTAACTACACACCGTGCTTATACAAAATTGTACATGTTTTCTTTTATTTAGAGGAACATTGGTCTTTTTGCTTATTTACTCAGACTTCAAGGTTAAAGAACGTATCTCGTAAGTGATATAAACTGCACCCGGGGTACTCCAATATATTAGCACGCGTCATGCTCATGTCGATATACCCGTTTTTTGCTTCGCTCTAACCAAATGACCCCCCCCCCCCCATTTTTTCACTGAGCTGTCACCCGATGACCCACTATTATCATTGAAAGTCAACCTTAAAATCCTCTTTTCTTATCCATTGCCCTGATTTTTCGAGAACCTACATCGAATGATCCCTTTTTCATTCAATTTGTCGATTTTTTCGAAAATTTTACCAAAATTTCGAAGATCAGCGATTTCGTAAATGTCCAAATTATGCTTATTTTATTCAAAAACTGACACCGAATGACCCTGTTTTCGTTTTTGCCTACAAATTGCTTGGAATGTTTCAGTTTTTGGATCTTCTACACCGAATGACCCCCTATTTTTCAATGTATTTCTCACCAATTGCCCCTGGATTTCGAAAGCCGTCAGGAGCAGGTACGTCACTTTCATATTTCAGTTCCCCCCCCCCCGGGGGAAATGCACGTACTTCATTCTGCTTTTTACACACCAGAGCAACCCTATCTTTAGTGTTACTTTACACTACAAATAATTCACTTGCTTCTACATAGAGAGCTGATAGTGTCAAATGACAGTCGACTGCGGTATACAATACGAAGTCACAATGCTTAGGGACAATAGACAACACAAAATCTATGAATCCTTTGACAAAACCGGACATGACATTTCTTTTGTTAATGGTGAAATAGAGAAATTTCCAAATGGAAGCATTTGTTAAAGCAGTGGGTAGAAATAATTATATTTTCGGTAGGCTTATATATAATTGAAGTGACTAATGCGTAGTATTGATAAGTTATCAGTTTCGTCTTCCAAGAAACAAGTTAAACAAATTTAGCAGTTTAGTACATAA
>JXSR01S074995.1:18614-29996 GCA_000969725.1 Ophiothrix spiculata | reverse complement strand
TTGTTAATTCTAATCCATATTTCTTGTGATATAATAAGTGACACTATGCTAAAATGAGACACGTGTACCATTTGACAGCTGGATGATTTGTAAAAAATATGAGTCAAATTAAATTTGTGGACGACTTGTCAGGTGCTGATAAAGTACTTAAATTTTTTCAAGCTCAAAATGTATCAGGGATAGTCAATAATAACAGAATCTAAAAATATTCTAAATGAAATACAACTTCACCATTCACAACATCAAAAACTAACTTTAATGCATTCAAATCAAATGCATTATACTAATAGTTTATTACAAACCTTCTTTTAAAGAAATATGATACATACATAAAAATGTGTACTTGAGCAATTGATATGTTTTTTTTTCTCAATAGATATTTTACATTTAATGCAAATATCACATGAGTGTACAACACAGCGTTTGATTCTATTAACTTTGCCGTTTCTTTAAAGTAATGACTCTAGATACACAAGCACTTGACAAGCAAGAGGCAATAAGCATGTACTCCACGATACTTCCTGAGCTTTTTACCTGAAACTACTACATGCATATTGAATTCCATTCGCTCAAGGGCGTATGAGGTCGCCGTACATTGACATTAAGCATTACAATAGGCTGATGTGATAAAATGATTTTATTTGATTTGATGTGATTGAATTAACCAAGCAAATCCGCATTCAAACTAGGATAAGATGAGCTTGGATTTCATTATCAAATTTTTTGTGAGAAGATTCTTTTCTAAGATGTATTACACTTCACATCTCACAATGAAATCTCTTTTGAAAGAAATACAAATCACTGAAAGGCATGAATTAGAACAAATTAGGCTTAATATCCAAAGACATTCGCTCTCTTAAAAACATTCGCTCACATATTAATCCCTACCAGCATCTGAAAATACGTTGCTCCGACTTGGAAAGTATAAAATCATTCGCTCCTATCTATGCAAACAAATGCATTTGTTTCCATATAGCATTCAGTTATCTGTTCATTTCTGTTCCTTTCTATTTGTTTTTATCATATAAACTCATATCTAATATTGTTTTATCTTTACTTCTCTTATATTTGTGCAAAATGTTTTAAATATAATTATTTAGAAATGTATATATAGTTGTTATTTTAATTTTTGAGTCTAATTAGCAAGGATAAGTAATGTATATATTAGTTATATAATTACCAGAGACAGGGGTCTATAAAATGTTATCCGAATCAGACGTGCACAAAACAGCCTCTAGGTTGCAGTTACTTCAGTATGGATGGTGTACCAACAATCTATGACTGATTTACTACGTAAATATTTGAAAGAATTCTCAATTAATTAAGAACAATAACCATAGATTTTTCCAGGGCATGGTTCATTACCAATATATGCAATGAATATTGTATACCAACTCTATTCAATAATTTGATATAAAAAGGCCAGTGATATTTGTACACATTCATCAATAGATGTATATATATAAACGAAGTGAAAATGAATTTTTTGTTCTAGATTCAATCAAACTGGTTGAACATTTTTCATTAAAATAATTGTTTTCGTTAAAAACATGCTTAGCCTCGGGCAATATTTTGATCATACAATATAGATAACAAACTCTACATAAGGATATTTATACGTTTTACATGTACAATTTGCTCCAAAAATGAGTAGAACAGCAACAAGATATAATATCATAAAGAGATATAATAATCGTCCAGATTTTAGAAATAGGATAATATATTTTTAAGTTTTACAATAGCAGCGCGGGCTTGAAAATGACATCCAATTTTATTATTTTGTCTTGCAAAATTCTGACTCACTTTTACATATTGATTTTTATCTATTACCAAGACGTTTCTGTAAATGAAATCAGTTATGATTAAATCTAATATAAAATGTATAAACCTATATATACTGTCTGTATATATATAAATCATGGGTATGTGTGAAACATGAAATACCCCTGTTACGATATTTTTAAGAAGAGTAGCCTAAATTGCGCTTCAATATTAAAAAACGATTGCTTTATTTAACTATTTCAAAAAAATATTTTTACTTTATTTTCTTTCTGTACGTTAATGTTATGGTGATCAATAGATAGAATTTGACAACAATTGCCACCAAAATGGGAAAAAAATGCCATAAAAAACTTTTAAATAACATATTTTGTAATAAAGAAGAAAAATTATAATTCTAACGTGCCTGGCAAGTTTCAGCCTCATAGCATGCACATAATTTTCAAAATGGCGAGTTAAATTTTTCCAGAGCTTCATCTACCACCACTTCTACCCTACACTCCAACTTTGACGGCTTACTCTAATTCCACGTTAGGTCTACCCCCCAATGTTTTCATCAAAATGACCGCGATGGAAGTAAATTGTATTACCCAAATGCGTAGGGTCGGTTGCTGTTGAGTTTCAGGCAGCGGGGAAAAACCTTATGGTGGTAACAATAACCCCCCTTTCCTGGGTAGAACTTTTTTCTCAAAATACAGATAATCGTGGTACTTTTTGTCGCGAGACCAGCAAAATCTCAAAAGTATAAATGGATACTAAACTTCTCATAACTGTGTTTTGACTTTTATTTGAAGACAAGCATTCTTCATAATATTTTATATAATGTTGTGAAAACACATGGAAGTTAATCCACACTACATTACAAAATGCAAACATCTGTCATCTAAAGCTGTTGTATGTATACATCAGCTATGATAAAATTACCCAGGCAAATTATCAAGGTACCACATTGTAATAGCACACAACGTGAGTCTGTTTAGTGCTGCTAACGTAATAAAGTCATTGTACCACGAAGAAGGTCAAGCTCTAATTCAGTAGTTATTATTTAATTAACTGTAGGTTTTAACAAAACTGAAGAAATTTATCTGCCCTTAGAAATATAAAATATTAGACAATTGCTAATAAAGTGTTCTTCTCCACGTGCAATCATATTTCTATTCATAAACTTGTAGTATTAGTTATACTATTCCAGGCTAGCATCAGCAAAAAATAGAAATAATATATTAAAAAAATAAAAGATTAGTTAGCATAATCAATATACAGGAATCAGGGATTTTTGTTATTTCCAAAATGTAATGTTGTATTTTGTTTTGTTGAATCTAAACAATTTTGTTTAAAGCTATCTTATTTAATTAACTGTAGGTTTTAACAAAACCGAAGAAATAGGAAATATAAAATATTAGAAAATTGTTAATAAAGAGTTCTTCTCCTTCCACGTGCAATTATATTTATTCATAACCTTGTAGTATTGGTAAACGTATTAGGTATTCCTTGTTAGCATCCGCAAAAAATGAAAAAAAAAAAAAAAAAAACCCATCAAGATTAGTGTATTTGCGCATTATCACGATACAGGAATCAGGGATTTTTGTTATTTCTAAAATTTAATTTTGTATTTGTATTGTCGAATCTAAAGTAAACACAAAGACACGAAATGATTAGAAAAGTGCAGAAAAAACGATGAGATTTTTTGTCTGGATTCCCGTGTGGGCGTTACGCGCGCTTGGAAAGTAGCTAAAATAATGTCACGCGCAATTGACTAATAGTTCGTGTTTAATAGATATTTCCTTTTGACGTTTATTTAAGCATTTTCACTCGTACCTTATATGAAAAGGACAAAATATGTTGGTAGATGAGGTAGAGATGCATGTCACACACTTGTATTTATTGTTAATTGTCTTGCAAATATTGTTCTTTGTAAAATGTATTTGCAATTTTTCTTCTTCATATATGTGACCGTCCAGCCCAAACCAGCGGTAAATGCCAGCTTTTGTCATTTTCACTTTTTTAATTATTTGCAAAGACCATGCTTTAATGATTAAAATGACACCTTGATGAACTTCACACGATTTCCAGAAGTCAAGTCATGGTCCGTCAAAGTTTGTCCGGGAGTAAAACGTATAACTGAGATAAACGCGTTCCAAAGTTTAGTAAGCCCTATATTTTCTGTTGATTGTCTTAAGAATATACCAATTTATTTCACATTTCCTATCATTTTCTTGAAATGAAACTTTGCTGGTATTTTGTAGTAATCACTAGGATTGTGAATCTGTCATAAAAATTAATTTCGGCAAATTATGACCTTGACATGTATTTTCACCTGTACGCAAAATGAAGTTTCTGGCATTAACTGCTCATACGGGCTGGAAGGTCACATATAGAAATGAAAGTGTCAAATGACAGTCGACTTCTGTACACGGTCAAAACAAATATGCGTAGGGAAAACTAGACAATGTAAAGTCTAAACCTTACATGAACACGGACATTTCTTGTTATTTGTAGATAAGATAAAGAGTCGACATGTAAGATGTCAGTGTGTGGTAAAGCAATGTGTGCAGATTTATATGTTTGCAGAAAAGAGCAAATTACTAATACAAAGTTCGGATTTAATCATGACTTCTTTGTTTCTTCCGTCAAAAACAGGTTAAGCACAATTAACAGATTAATGATTTAGTATCTATTATACTTTGCGATTAATGCGATTAATATTTCTGCTATATTGGAAAGATAATTTGACAAGTAAACTCTGAACTTCTATTTGGTTATTCGATAGTTGTAGCATGATTTACCAGAAAATAATCTATAATACAACACTATTATAGTTGATCTACGCGGAAAATATATACCAAGCCAAACGAAATACATTGGAGGTCGGAAGCTACAAGATATTACACAACTCTGGCCCATATAATATACAAATGCTACCTATCATGACAAATATAAGCATTAATCTCGAAACATGCTAACATTGACGAATGAAATAAGGTTAGCAAATCCGAAGATGAACTATGGTTCACCAGTCAAAACTGATAAGGTTCACCAATACGAGAATGAAATAAAGTTTGCTAATCCGAAACAAATAGTTAGTTATGTTGATTAGCAAACCCATTTTGTCAAGACTCTAATACCTTTTCCATTTTTTAGATTAGTAAACCTTATTTTATTTTCGGACTTGCGAACCCTTTTAAGACCGTTAAACCTTAGGACTAATGGTCCTTTTTTTAAATTTCGAACTAGCCGATCTTATTTTTTTTTCGTAATAACGACCCGGTTTTTTTTATATTCTGACTAGTAAACCCTATTTTTGGACTGGTGAACCCTCAGGTATAGGAAAATACGCTTTTTGACTGGCAAACGTTATTTTATTTTCGGGCTAGCAAATTTTTTGGATCCTGATGATTCACGATGATTCAGATATCACCTTAGAACTAAGACTGACCGATATGCACTTGGAATGGTGGACAAATCATGTCTTAAAATATCAAAATCGAAATGAAAACACTATTCATATCATCAGAATAAAAAGGACAGACCATAAAGTATGAATGTTCTGACAAAGCTAAAGAGACGTTTTCAAGGAGAAATGTACATGATTAATGAGTCATCGTAAAGTACTAGTAGTAGTATATTTATTATATTTTTTTTAAGCAGAATAGTACATGATTGATATTAAAAATTATGACAAGTAAAGGGAGATATTATTCATATTTTAAAGAGTATTGTACCTGTTTCCCGATTCATCATCTATATAAGAAACTGATTGTTCAAATTTGATATAAAAACGTCATAAGTCTACTCCAATCAGTTGAATATTTGATACTTAATTAATTAACAAGAATCATCTTATCCTATCAGTTATATCAGTAAAATATAATTAATATCAAAATTAAGATAAGGAATATGATAGACACTTGGTTTTCTAATACGGTAGTGTTAAATGTCAGGTTTGCTACAAAACGTGGTCACAATTTACAATATACAGAGGCAAGAAATCTTTAAAAAGCTAAAATGAGCATGGATTATATTTTCATTAAAGGTAAAATAGAAACAAAATGTTTATTAAATGCCGAGATTTTTAAAAGAGAGACACATTGATGTTATTCATTTTGTGTTTTCTAACAAGAGACCAGTTAAGCTGTATCATTACCTAGCAGTACGTGATTAATATCTATGCTCAAAGCAATGGGCAAGCGACTGTGAACTTCTTTTCTAATATACTGTTCGAATAAGTGCCCTGGTTTCAATGGTTACCACTTGGTAAGTGGCTAATGGCTATTTTTATAGGCAAAATTGAAGCCTACTTAACTTAAATAATATAATTGGTGGTCAAGTCTTCCCATCAAGCGCTTTGAATATAAAACAATTAGTAATAGTCAAAGGGCTATTCATGAATGACTTATCTGCTGTATATGTATCAAGTTTTACATACCGGTATACTATATTAATAACATAGACAATAAAAGAGTCCTTTAACGCTATATTATATTCCTTGATTATCACTGACAATTTAATAGAATGTACTCAACGTTTTATGTGAAAGGTGACTATACGTACTGGAAATCACTATGCATGGGGATATTAATAAACAATACAAAATCTAAACAAAATTCTTAAAAAGAGTATGTGATATGTGTTTCGAAGAACATGCAAATAACTAATTGAATAGTTTAAAATATTTTTCTAACCAACAAAAAGTGATAAATGAATAAAAATCTTTGCTAAAATGTATGATGCCAGTGGCCACTGGTGCAAATGAAATGTCTAATTCTATTTATAGGTGGTCATTGTGTCCTGGTTTATCGTCTAGATATAAGTAGTCGGTAGCTAACCTTAACGAGCTGAATTATTACTCTGTATAACCTATTTAGCCTTCCTGGCCATATTCATTACTTACGTTGTCATGGTATATCAAAAGTAACAGATTTGTAAGCTTTTTATGTGCTCCTCATATTATTTGTAAAACAAGGTTTAGCTAAACATTGCGGTCAGGATAACACTTATTATCCTACTTTGAGCTGTCCGGTAAAGGATTATATCGGACCCCAAACATGATAATGACAAACTAGGATGAATTTGCCCACTATTCATTTCTCGAGTGCTTCTCGATAGTTTTTCACTTATAGCTCGACTAATATATACATTTGGATTTAATTTGTCCAATGTTGTATCAAACGTTTATAAGGACCATGTTAAAAATGTGTCTTCCCTACACATGCAGTGGAATTGTGTATTTACAAATTACTGGTAATGTTTAATGATCTATGATGTGCAGTTAACAGCTTTAACAAGCAGTTAATTTACAAATATAGTGTTTAGATAATATAGCCTACTAATTCTATTTTATGCATGTTTTTTTCATATATTAACAAACCAAATCACAATTTCCAAATTTTCATTGATTTGGATTTGAGACAAGAGTGTTTTTTTTTAATATGAAGGTGATGTTCCATGCAGCAGCTTTTTGCATGTACAACTGAGGAATAATCTTTCCAAGCTTTCGAAGGAAAGATTTTATGCAGGTATTTATAGTATTATTGTGTTGCCATCAGTATCTCCAATAAAATCCAAATTTAGAAACACTTCTATGCAACAATTGTATATGTATAAGAATCGATCATAATATTGATACTTGACTATCTTACGAGTCTATTGCTACCTAATGTCGTCTTATACCATTTAAACTATACATATAGCATAAAACGTACTGTGGAGCTGTAAGTAGTATGACCTAGACATATAAGATAATTGCGAAAATCGTTTTTATAATCATATCACTGCTATTATAATCGTTAACAAACACTGAGTAATATTAGCGTTCAATTATATTTTAACATCAGCGATATCAAGATTTAATTTTTTGTAAAGGGTTTAATAAGCAGTGGACACAACCCAGTTTTACTTTAAATATCCATGGTAAATTTGTTTTTTTGCCGTTTTAATATATTTTAAAATTTAAACAATTTTACATATAGGGGATAATATATTTGGCGCTTGCGTCTTGTATATTTACGGAATGGGAATATAACATTAATCATACGTGTAAATATACTAAGATATCTTTAAAATTTGTTTTGAATGTTTGATTTACGTTTTTAAAAATGTGTAAAGGGCACACAAATGAGCGCAGGTTGTAGATCATGTAAACAATGAATTAGCTGATAATTATTTGTTTTCATTGTGTCCTTATTTTTGTGATTGTCGCAATACCTTGATTGCTTAACACATGAAAAATGATTGTCATGCTCTATCTATTGCAGTTAGCTAAATCATGATTATGTACTAAATATTTCTTACCTCTCGTATTGTACTTGATATATTTTTCCAAATCCGCCACGAAATCATAATCACTGGTCTGGAAAAACCATTCCATATCGATGTTACCCGGATTTCTCATACTATAAACTTTATGGAATGCATTCGATTGAAAGAAACAATCCTTATCTTGTAACCTGTTTGAATCTTCACGGTATACATAAATACTATTCCTCCATTTGAATTCATTTAGAATTATATCTGCTAAGGCTTCAGCGGTTTTCTGATGTATTAAAAATCGAGTGATGTGGTATTCCTCTTTATCATTAAATGGTTCAGCACTAGCACCTACTGTAATCATGTTCCTTTTCCAATGCCCTACATATCTCGCTATAGGTGCAGCAGCATAATCACAAACAGGTCCAAAGAAAGAATCAACTGACTTATTGATCATTCTATCAATAGCAATAAGAGTGGCCATTTTAAGATCACAATTGATGCCATATGATTCCATATTTATTGCAGCATTTGGTAATATGCCTTTAATTCTCTCACTTTCCAACGCAATGTCGATTCCAGGTAATACATGTGACAATGAAAATCGCACATCATCATCATTCAGAACCAACACAACAATATTAAAGATTTCCTTCCCATTATCTCCTTGTTTTTCAGTAGTTCTTTGTGATAACCCATTGTTTAAAATAAGAAGTAAGCTAAATGATTCCACCAGTATACGGAGATTCATATTGAATTATTGCAGATAAAACACATCCAGTAAAAGATACAAATGATGTTATTGCTTATATCATTTTATCGCCGCATTTCTCACAAATATATTTCCTTTATACAGTGAAACACAGATTTTTCGCCTTCAACTGAAACATCAGAAAACACATCAATATGCATGATACAGATACATGATTACACGTGTTTGATAAAACCTTGTAAAACACAAACAAATGCACATCAGCCAATCGTAGTATAATTAAACTTGATTTTGAAGGTGAACCATTGGTAAAAGGGATAAAAGTAACAGGAGCAAATAAATGTTATGAAACTGGTTAATGGTATATTAGTCTCGAGTCTTTGTGAAGCTGGCAATGCTGAAATATAACATTTTCATAAAAATCCAATATATTAGCAAAATGTATTCACAAATTTTACGGCAGGTGTACACATTAAGACAGCTTCAGCATTCCGTATGACAAAATGCACCATTCACACTTTGAAAAGCATTTGAATTGTACGGTTGAGCTTGCTCCACGGTTTTGCTTAAGACGTCGTGTGTGGCGTAGTGTAAGCTACATGCTTCACTCTCATTTTTACCGTAACTCCATTGAATTAGCATAGAGCGTAACGAATAAATGACACTTGGTCGGTGTTTATCTGCACATGCGCGTTATCATATTTTGGTTGTCTTCTATCACTAATGATCTAGACTGACCGTCTTTCTTGTTAACGCTCAATCAAACCCTTAATTTGCGCGCCCATTTCTGAGATGAAGTGATTCAAGGAATATCACCGTACACTAAAGCTTGGTGTGGTTTGTTTTTGGAATGTTTTAAAACGTGTATGCTATATGTTTTGTGTGGAAAATATCTAACATGTAAGCAATATTATATGTTATAATGATACTCCGTCAAAGCAGGTTTTATTTAGACATGCTTATCAAGGAAATTACATACAGGAAGGGTCACTTTAATTCAATTCACCATCGACAGATTCCCTCTATAATAGACATTGCATTTTATTATATTAATAAAGATTCTTGGTTTGTGAACATTGACGATAGAAATGGAAAATGACAATGGGAAAATGTTCAATGATTCTTAAAACCGTCATTTGACTGTTGAAATGATGAAAATGGAAGGCAAACAAATATTAAATTTGACGATGCAGTTCTCCTTTCCTTCCATTTTTTATTTGCAAGGCATTTGATGGTGCAAAACCTGAACTACATGACTTAAATGTAACACTTTGAAAGCGCTTTCTATAACATTTTTAATCTATTTGTTATTCAAAACATAAAGGAGGCGCAGGTGTGCTTATTAATTCGATATTACAATTTATTTATCAAAAGTCATTATTCCAAAAAATGATTGTGTGACGGTTGCATGCATACCAAATTTGTTGGCGAATGTATCGTGAATAACAATTCAAGCACACAATCAACTCTGAATGATGAACGTTGAATTGCTTTTAGATATGAGCTACATATAAAATGACTTCTTGGAGAAGGATATGTAACTGGTTTGGAATCAATGTAATTATATCATTTTATTCCGGTTCCTTTATTGATGACCTGGAAGTTATGTTGCTGTAGTATGGGAATTATTATCTATCGAAAGAAACCTGGTTCATTCCAGGCACGTGTTGAATACATTTTGGCTTCAAGCAATAAGTGTTCTGTATTCATGGTGACTGATAGTATTACTTACCCTGCTTCACGACTGGATGGCTGTTCGATATCAAAAGGACGCTAACTGATTTCCTCGATGAAAACCTCAAACTGTATTGTATACGAAATTCACCTTTTTGACAGAGTTCCTATCTTCCATTTTAACATCTAATGATTTAAATTTAGTGCCTATTGAAAATTGTATGTAGTTGTTAATGATTATCAAAAGCTTATTTGTTGATGAACATGTGATCAAGAATTAGTGTAACACATGTGTATCAACAGTACAAGGTATAACCTGTTCTGTCTAGATGTTCATAAAAGTTACAAGTGGTGTTCAATAAAGTCGTAGCCTGAAGTAGAAACAAATAAGCTATGCCGTTTTCATTAATATGGTTAGTTCAACTTAATCCATGAATATTTGGAAAGATTTAAATATATATCTGCTTACGTTTTTAATTTATAGAAACTTAAAACTTAAAAATAACAATTTTGATGATACCATATAAAATCCAATCCACCTCCGTCAAGACATTTAAGTATTGTGAACCCATTTTTCTCACTGCGTGAGAATGTCTTTGATTTGACCAATGGCCTCTTCAACAACAAATCTCTTTCTATATGTGCACAAGACCTAAGAGATGCACTGGACCTTGAAAGCTGTTTAGAGACTGCTTTGTGTAGATAGTTACCACTGAAAATCATATGGGCATTACGTGGTGTTGATCAAAACACTGGGACTTTTGTTTTTGGCTTGACTATTGTGTTATGACCTTGCAAATAAACTGTTTATTGATACAGGCATTGTGATTGGTCAATTAGGCTAAATATCATTCCTCCATGTGACTTAAATAACATTCTATCTGTATGTCAAATAACTCCCCAGAACTGAAGTGTGTCAAATCCTTTTAAAAGAAATAGATCTGCTTTTAAAATTACTTCTGATTTATTAG
>JXSR01S074993.1:40813-68119 GCA_000969725.1 Ophiothrix spiculata | reverse complement strand
AAAATAAAATGATCCTAAAACCGGATCAAAAATGATCCTGGTGAATTTGATCCATTTGTATTTATAAATCCGAAAAAGGATCAAAACGATCCACGTTGGATCAAAAGTGATCCTTAAAGGATCAAAATAAAATGATCCAGAAAACTACTCGTATATTTGATCCCGGCCTTCTAAGAGTGTGTAAGCCATAAGTCGATGCATTCAACGCCAGGCTGTGTTTCTTCATCTCGACTCACAAAATCCTGAGTTTTTTGTACAGTGGAACCTCGATAACACAAAATCTCTGGGGCCCAAGATTTTAGTTTGTGTTATTAGAATTTTGTGTTAGTCAACACATGTCAAATTGAAAATCAACACATGGGACTCAAAAACCATTTTGTGCTATCAGGGTTTTTATTTTAACAGATTTTGTGTTAACAAGGCTCTTATGTGAGCATTATGACAGTACGTGCTTTAAGTCTCAAGGGAGTCTTAAGATTTTGGGCCAAGCGCTTCCTTTGGCGTTGTTCATTGTGTTTCATAGTGCAAAGAAACCAGCTCCAAAAGGCAAACATGACTAAGGTAGCATTTTGATTTCTGCCAGAAATGTTCTCCATACAAATAGAGAACAGTTATCAGGAAGATTTTCATTGCAGAAATGGATTTTTAGCCAAAAGAAACACTTTAAAACTCAAATAGCGGCTTTTATTGCCGGTTTCTATTATTCTGAACAAAGGCAGATCACTGATGTGAGTTTTAAGCAGCCCCAAATTAGAAATGAAAAATGAGTTTAATAAGTCATCTTGCAAAGTTGACCGAAGCATGGCGTGACTGGAAATAAGACCCAGAAGGGACATTCCGTGCAATCATGAAGGCATAAAAATCCTGTAAAACTTTTGAATCATAAGCATCCAATACCCATATCATGCGAGCTAATATAAACAAATCCTATTGATTCTTGGGACTATCTGTCAGATTTTGATTTTGGATAATACATGTTCAGGAAATTACTATTTGACTCTTGGGGTTGTGACAAGGTGGCCATTTAATACCTGGCTTTTAGGCCAAAAAAAATAAATTGTTATGTTGCCCTCAGCGACCGATCCTATTCAAAAATTTAAAAAAAAATATTAGGGTCGGGAAAGCACCCAATTTTGCTCAGATTGGGTGTTTTTTGAGAAAATATTTTAAAAATAGTGGAAAATGCACCCAAATTTGGCACTTTAGGTGTTTAAAAAAAAAAAAAAAAAAAAAAGTCTGACTCGATTTTTCAGAAATCCCACTTGAGGGCAACACAACAATTATTTTTTTTGGCCTTATTACACTATTCTTGTCCACTTGTATTATGGATAGAATTGAATCAATTCAACAGATTGGTGACAAAGAAAAAATTGAATTAAAAATGTAATAAAACATTTCTTGTCAATTACTTGATTACAAATTATATTTTATTTTCATATTGACATTAAACATTTCTAGATTGAAAAAAAAACCACCATTTTCTGAGTTTAATAGCTTGAAATTCCCAGGAAATGATAATTTTAGGACATTTAGGCAAAAAAAAATTGTTTGGTTTCCCTCCACAGCTTTTTTCAGAGAGGGTCGGTCGGTCGTTTTTTTTATCTTTTTTTTAAAGTTTTTTTTAATACTCTTCCACAGACTGCTAGGTCGATCGGCCGCTCCAGTCTTCAGAACTTCCCCAGCGACATCCAAATCAAAACAATCAAATACTTCTTGTAGTGATTTGGGACATCCTAAACATTTTAAGGGTTGAATATCGAAAAAAGCAAAAATATAAAAAAATTTCTGTAGTTTTCGGTAAGTTTTAAATATTTAGAAAAAAAATATTTTTCAATAAAAAAAAGTTTGGGTCGGGCTGAAAAATAGGGTCGGTCGGTGGAGGGCAACCAAACAAATTTTTTTTTGGCCTTATGGCAAAATGGCTCCTGTTATTCAGATCTTTTTTCTCCATCTGCCTCGTCCAGGAAGCTGCAGTCTCGGAAACCGTTTGCAGAAAAGCTATGCAGTCGGTGATTTTTAATGTTTTTATTTTTTTAGGAATAAGCTATAAGGCCATATTAAAAAAAAACATTTGTCTCAAAGCTCTCCAACTCCCAAAAACATAATGCGGAATGCGATTTTATTTCTTTTCTTTTTTCTTTTTTTAATTTTTTTTATTGATTCTAAAAGTCATATTGACGTCTCCTTTGTGGCAGAATGTGTCAAGATATTGAAACAAAACAAAGAAACAGAATTGTGACGATGTTAATTCAACAATAAATGTGATTGCACAATGTACATAATTTAGAGACAAAAACAACTTCAAAACGAAACATTTTGCCTTGGATTGCCAGTTGCTTTTCACGATTTTTGAAAATTCGTTTTTTGGATTTTTAGGGAAACTAACGCGCACGATAAAACTAACGCGCGCGGGAGCTTTGAGACAAAAGTGTTTTTTAATATGGCCTAATGAGTTATGCATTTTTTTTTAACACTCTAAAATTTTGATTCTAGAGATTCTTTGAAAATTACAGTATACAGTAATAATTTAACTTGTTCTGGGAACTATTGGATACTGAATATTTCTAAAAATAATATTTTCCTGTTTATTTGCCAGAATGTTACAATTTTACAATTATTAAATCATGTGAAAAAGTACTCAAGGTTCACTATTTATTTATTTTATTTTATTTTTACTCACATAACCACTCAGTTTAAAGGTAACATAAAAGTGGGTCAACGCAGGTTATTACTATGACAAATGCAATTAAAGCACACGAAAATCAAACAATATCGGCTTTGTATTATACACGGAAACCAGCAAAATCAAATATCATTAATATTATCCATGCGTCAGTACGTTAAATGATTAGTTTAAAAGTACTGTTGCTAAATTCTCTTGAATTCATAACAGTGTGCTACTGGTTCTGTGTTTGTATTGATCAGTTCTAACGATCAATACGTGTGGTATGTGGGTTTGTGTAGCGGTGTACACACAACCTTCAATAATCGTGATATTTAATATTGACAAATATACAATTTAAATAACTGCTCCGATCAATTCTGTTCAATAGGTATATGTACTTGCTCATAAATGTATGACCATGATGCTTCCTACCCATACTATGAAATGTTTTAGTGTTAGATTTAAAAAAACAATCAAATATTTTGGCTCTACAGTAATTGTCTTTGGTCATGAACTTTATTTGCTTTCAAAAGGTGCATATTTGAACTCTGCCAAGTTTCACATTTTATTCAGGCATTAATATAAATACCATTGTGATTTGTTGTTTTTTAAAACTTCAGAACCCCATGTGCTATGATGATTATAGAATCATCATGCACATGATAATATTAATGTCATCAAAATTCATGTGGCTATATATCTGTTACTGAACAAAGTTATAATCACTTTAATGCCTGGTCCAGACTCCACTATCGTATAGAATATTTTGCTTAGAATATGACTCCACTATCGTATAGAATGATGACAAAATGACGTCTTTTAGTCGTCAGCATAGAACATTCTAAGCAAAATATTCTATACGATAGTGGAGTCATATTCTAAGCAAAATATTCTATACGATAGTGGAGTCATATTCAAAGCAAAATATTCTATACGATATGATAGTGGAGTCTGGACCAGGCCTTACTGTCTGTTCATACTCAGATAACTGTCAATCAACCAACACAAATTCAAAATTCCATTTATTAAACAGTTGTTCACACATCGTTGATATTCATAGGTCTTCAAACCCTTTTTAGGCCTACAGTCATTTAATTCTATGTGTGAATTTTATGATATCGTTGATACCTATTCACACTTACTTAGCACCCATATTACTTCAATATGTCATAACTGCTAATTAGTAGGACATAAAATGGCTACTGGTACCAGTATTTCTATATTCACTTCTGTAGACAGTACCCGGGGGTGGGGGCTACTTAGTACAAAAGGGGTTATGTGGTGTGCCACAAATTTGGGTTGCAAAATCAGGCTTTCTGGTATTCCAATCGGTCCTTTTCTTCCCAAAATGTGGTATTTTGATGTGTTTTCTTTTCAAAAGTTTCAAAAATTTGCGCCAAATGCCGCAAATTTGGACATTTCTTTATCAAAATGTTAGAAAATTTTGCCAAAATAGAGGAAATTTTGACAGAAAAAATGAGAGTTTTGATTAAATTTGGCTCATAATTTAGAAGATTTGGTATATGGATGGGTCAATTTTTCTTAAAAATTGGTATTTTGGATGGGTGGCTTTCCAAATTTCCCAGAGGCACGTTTCTACCCAAACCAAATTTGAGTACCCCCGGGAGACAGTACCACTCACTGAGAACTGAGAACAAAACTGCGGACAGGCTGAGAAACATTGCCCCAACATAGCGAGCGATAATTTTTGTCGTTGTTTGACAAGTGGGGTGACCCATTACTTGACCTGGAGCATACCAGACCCCAGGGAAGTTACGTTCATCCTGTGTTTGCTTTGTAAATTAAACCATATGAAGGAAAATAAAAGATTATGATTGAAACATTTTAATATTTATTATGACTTTGATAGACAAATGGCTGTTGGATAAATGAAACAATGAAAACACAATAAATTTTTTACACAATCTGGAGATTTTCATTTCTCAGTCAGTAAATAGGGCCTTTACATATTGATTATATTAGTGGTTTGACTGAAAAAGATTTATTAAATAGAAACAATATTCACAATATTGGCAGTTCAATTATGGTAATGTCTCGCCTGAAAATTTTCAGAAGAGACATAGCAATGCAATTTTCTGTCCGGCGTCCGGAGCGTAACTCGAGAACCGCATGCCCTACAAAATACGTTGATGATATTTGGTGACTGGGTAGACCTGGTGCCGATCTAGATCCAGCAACATTTTTGGCACAAAGTATGCTAATTAAGTACCTAATTTGCATAATTTATGCCTAAAATGCTTTAAATGGCATATTTTACAGACCGTGCACCCTACATTTATGAAATTTGGTGGGTAGGTGGGGATAGAGCTGCGCTTGTGCCAGCTGCAATTTGAGTGCAAAATATGCTAATTAAGTACCTAATTTGCATAATTTATGCATAAAGTATTTTTCAACTTTGTCCGATTTCAAAGGTTAAGGTGTCAAATTGTTCGTCTTGGACCAGCGATCAAAAGTGCCAATGGTGACCCAGTTGTATGACCTTTCCCTTGGGATCCACCCCACAACTGAATGATTAAGTAGGCGGTCGATACGCAGGCGAGACTACTGGTTCGCGAACCATCTTGTTTAATAAAGGTATCCAGGTATACACTGTATGCAGCGCCCCTAGAAGAAGGAGCATTCGCACGGGGGACCAACGGCTTTACGTGAATTCACAGAGCAATTAGAAAAAAGTTTCTTTCCTAAGGAGATTATGGTCTGATTTGCAGTGCCGCCACCGGGGCTCGAACCCACAACCTCTATATTACGAGTCCCATGCTATAACCGCTCGGCCACACTCCCCTCTTAAAACTTGGTTTTTATCCATTTTCCCCTTTTTTATTTTGATTTCCTGCCAAATAAGTTCAAATAACCAATGTTTTTTTTATATGTTCAGATACTCAAATCATCTTTTTTTTTTCTTATTCCTTCAAGCCATTTTATTTGCTAATTTGACATTTTCATGGGAATTGTAACACCTCTTCATTTTTGCACATTTAGCAACAATTTTATAATTTCATAGCAGTTTGAACTTAAAAGTGGACCATTTTCAATCTGCCCTTCTGAAGGTAGTTACTACTGCATGTGCCCCCCCCCCCTCTTTATGCATACATTTTTCATCCTGTTTAAGGCATATCCCTATCACTTTGGATAAGGAGTGCCTGCCCCCAGTATTTAAGAAATCTGAGTATGTTGATTATATTGTGGTTTGATTATCTGAAAGTGAAAACGAGATGTTGTTGATATAATAAGTAGAACTATACTCTGCCTTCTTTGGTGCATATGCTCAGTAGGTTATATAGAGCTAGAGGTCCTAGTCTTTGTTAAAGACCCTTGGTTTATGTCGAACCAACTTTTGAAGGAAATTTATATTAGGCTTCAGGTGGAAAATGCTAGCTAATGGTTACGATTTGACCACGCAAAGTGTGAGAGACAATGTTACATCATGGACAGTTACCCGTTTTAGTTACATTGAGCTTTATTGCACACTGCCCTCTATTGATTCAACAAAAAGGAAGACTTTAATAAAGGCATTCTAAGCAATGATCATCAATTTGAACTTCAACTTAACGTGACACTGCTGATTTTATTGTATATTAAAGGGACTGGTGTAGATTCTTCCCACTAATTTTTTTTTACTTGAAATGATAGAACATGTTTATAGTAATATAACCTACAAGTAGTTTTCAATGATTTTTAAGGAATATTGGAGAAATTTGCAATTCTTTACCTACTTTAATTGATTTCGCCAGTGCAAAAAAGTGGTGTGAAAACAGTGTTTCTAGTATAAATTTAAAATTAAATGGGTACATGTAGTGTTTCTAGAAATGAACTGCCCATCAACAATGTTTTGATCTAACAAAACTAAATATCAATAAGCATAAGTTTGATATTAAAACTAGATAGCAGAAAATAGAAGCACTGTTGGGAGATTGGTAAGGAATTTGGTAGAAAATCATCTTTTAAAGAAAAAAATAATAGAACTTTGCTCGTTTATTTTTCTATCTTGTCCTTGATTTAGAGAAGTTTTCATATTAATGTGGAATTGTGGCTGATATCTTTAAGAAAGTATTTGAAATCTGGAAGTTATAAAATAGCAAGGCTTGTGGACATTAAAGAGAGTTGATAAGTGTGAAGTATGTTTTTTATAGCTATACACGAATCTGCCGACTGATTACCGTGTTTGGCCCTCTATTGATAGAACCACAATTATCACTTCCAGGGACATTGACTGAGACAAGTAATGCAGGAACTACATACTTGGCAGCAGATATAAGCATAATGAAATGTATCCAATTTCACTGGTCGATAAGTACAACTCCCAACCCCCCCCCCCCCCCCCCCGCGATTTTGGGACACCGCATTTAAACATGTCTCTATTCGAACTAGGATTTAGCACAATCGATGGAAATGCGTGTTACAATCAATTAGTCAAGGCCTACAAATGCGTTAGGCCTACTGTGCATGTTCTAAACATTTCCAACGGTTTAATTTCAGGTCATGAACTTATGTAACATTAATAACCATGTGACAATGTCGCACAGCTGAACACTGTATTCAATTCCAAGGCTGAGCTATGGCACCGTTTTTGACAGCAGTATTAACACAATTGTGATTTTCTGACTACCTTGTAGTTTGGTGCCAAAATTTCAGGGTTATGTTGGGGCTGTAAAGTTTCCGGATACTTTATTCCTGGATTTGAAAATGGCTCAGGTATTAAAGTTTGCGGTTATGGAAGGTTGTTTAGTTGTAAATTTATTTTGAAAATTTTGTTTGAAGTAAATTAAATAATGATATCAAGTTCATGCAAATTGTAGAAAATGTAGGCGCAATAAAAAAGTATTGTATTAATATTTTTAGTAATTTTTCTTTCCTTACTGTTTTTTGATTTATGTAGTGTTATATTGAGGTAGGCTATTTAACCTGCCTCATTGGTTTTCCAACTGTCTCCTCCATAAGATTTTTAAATGTCTGTGTTTTATATGTATTGGAAATAATAAAGTTGAACTTGGAAGTTAAAAATCAAATCAAATTATCGTGTTTGCTATATATATTGTATTTTTTATGCACCTATCTATGTAATTTAGTAAGACTCAAGAGTTAAGAGGAGGGGTCTGGTGTAGAATCTTTGTATTTTTCTCCCACCACCAGACCCAAGCACAGGGAATAAATACAAAAAAAATTTATCAAAGTAAGAGTTGATGCTAAACAAATTAGCGCAGCCAATATTTATATTTGAGATGGAGTGGGGGCGGGGCTAGGGATAAATTTTCACATAATATAGGTACATGCCAAGGTTTTGTACATGGGTATATGCCAAGGTTTTGGGGTGTATTTCCTACCATTAGGTATATCGATGGGTGGGTTCTTATCACAGATAATGCATCCAATTTGAAAATTGGGTGGTTTTAACACCCAAATTGGGCAGAATAGTGGTTTTTGTGGAAAAATGGTATTTTGAGGGGTCACCAAGTGGCTTTTTTCTAGGTATTAAGAAAGTCCCACGTTTCAAAATCTGCGTCACATATATCTCATGTCCAACTTGAAATTCAAGAATCCTGCGGGATTCAAGTGCAGTCCATAGATTGAAGTTCAAAGTCAAATGGTCTATTACATCCATCAATCCACACCACATGAATGTCAGTCAAGAAAAGGAAGAGTGCCTTTGAGGAAAAACTATTTTAGGGCGAAAGAGTAAATTGAGAATGGATTAGTGATAGGAAACACCTGGAATAACATTAGGAGGAGCATCTTTCAACAGAAATCTGGCTAATTTATCTTGTATACATTTCAACAGCTTCACATGAATAGCAATTTATCTAAAGTTATGGAATTATTCATCTCGGTATAATATAAAATGACTAAGAAAATTAAAGCAAAATCAGTACACGACATAAAACATATGTGACTTTTATTTGAGCCGATTTTAGCCCCTGGTTTCCCGGGGACACGACCTGCCATTGCTACTTGATAAGCAGTTGGTATAATTGGCGATATAATTGCAATTGCGTGAGAACATTTTGTGGGTCAGTAATGGGGATAGCATATAGGGCCAAAAAAGAAATTGTTTGGTTGCCCTCCACTGCTTATTTCAGAGAGGGTCGGTCGGTCTGTTTTTTTATTTTTATTTAATTTTTTTTTCTTCGATACTCCTCCACAGACCACTAGGTCAATCGGCCGCTTTAGCCTTCACAACTTCCCCCGCGACATCCAAATCAAAACAATCAAATACCTCTTGTAGTGATTTGGGACATCCTAAATATTTTGAGGGTTTAATATCGAAAAAAACCAAAAATATAAATATATAAATAAATATTTTGTTGTAGATTTTGTTAAGTTTTGCATATTTTTGAGGGGAAAAAAATCAATAAAAGATAGTTTTGGTCGGGCTGAAAAATAGGGTCGGTCGGTGGAGGGCAACCAAATATTTTTTTTGGCCTAGCAGGGCAGTCAGGTGACACAAGTTCTGTACATAATGCTTGATTTGAAGCTAAACGGCCACATCGCTGTTGTAGGCCCATAAATTACTGAGTGGGCTTCTGGTGTGAAATTGATATATCCCCTGTAATTCCTTATTCAGCTATGGGTTTGAGTTGATATTGTCCGTAACAAACGGACAGGAAATCAGGCTAAAATCGTTGCGTCATTTTAGAGAAGTTAAAATAAGAGAAAAAACAAAGCATTGTTTGGTTGTCTGAATCGGTATAAGGTGTTTAAGCCTTTGGGAATAGAAAGGAAAGAAACTCCAGACCAAATCCCCGTTAATATGCTGACTGACGACATTCCCAAAATATCCTTTCTCGCGAGCTACCAGTAAAATTCTCAATATCATGCAAAGGTTCAGTTATGACTGTAGGCTGTGAGCTGATTTAGAATAGGTTAGTAAGGGACTTAAAGGACTTGTGCCCCTGGAGATAAAATCCTGAGCAAATCTCTGGATACAAGAATGCCAAGTTCCCTTCCTGTTTATATTAACCTCAATCTCAACCCCAAGTTCAATGTTATCTATACATTTTGATTAGTCATATGGAACTTGTGATGTAGCATTTAGTTCTATATTATATCCTTCAATCAAGAGTGCCAAGTTCCTTTTGTGTCTGCTTCATAAAGGGTTAAAGGAAATTGCACCCTCGCTATTAAATGGTGATATAATGACTGTGCCGGGTTGAATCAGTCTGCAATCAAAGTGAGCCGACAACTCACGCAAAGCACGCTTTACATCAAGAACTTCTTGCCTGTGTGCTGACATTCTTCCCTCTAGCTTGGGACTCTGCTTGTAAGCTGCTCTTCTCTTTTTATGCAATGTGATCATGCTTGCTCCTGGCTGAGATGGTGACATCTTTCAAAGAAACAAATTTTACCAAAAAGGAGATGAGTTTAGCTTCAATGATGATGGTACCTGTGACTTTCATCACTCTGATTATCAAAGTGGAGACCCATGTCCAGCAGTTATTTATTAAGAATCTGCTCAACTATCTGGATGATGTGAGTTGATATTTATTTCTCTGTCTCTCTCAGACCTCAGTGTGTGGCAATTTGTGTTTACTGCTTGTGGCAGTTTAGGAAATTTTTGGTTTGTCAGCTTTGATTGGAAGATATTTCAAAATGGAATTATTTTATTGCCGGAAAACAAATTTTGCTGTGTCAAGGATTAATTTACTCAATGGAGATGTAGGATATTGTCAACATTTTCTAACTATTTCTCTTTTATCATATTTTATATTGAAGATGTATTATATGTTTTTGTTTGTCTTACCAAGTGTAATGTGATTGGTAATGCATGAAATATTGAAGGTAGAAGGAAAATAAGTATAGTTTGTGGTAAATAGCTTTATAGAATAATACTAATTAATATTTATTTATTATTTATTTTTGAAAATGTATATTTTATGTCATATCAAAACCTGGGTTAACCCAATCCATTTTAAAAAGAAATTCTGTATTTTCCAGTAATGTCATATTTATTGGTTTCTAAGAGATTGGAAAACAGTGCTTGTCTAGAGGTGTCTCTGATCAACAATGTCATCATCTGTGTTCTCTTTAGGGTTGTTGCTTTTAGAGTAAAGGGAGCAGGAAAGAAACAAGTAAAAAGAAGCCTCCAATTGAAATATAGGCCTAAAAAGTTTTGGTGCCATTGTTTTGGATAGAAGAAACTTAGTAAACCTACATTGTACAAAGGATTTCATAAGATGAAACATTGACATTTAACTAAAATGTTTTCCCATTGACCCTCTATTGGAGGGAAGCTCTCTGGCATTTGTAAGAGGCCCGGGTAAGAGGCTGTACTGAGCAATAATGGGTTGTGATCATTGTTTTAGTAGTGCCTTATTATACGATTCAAGGAGTGAGAAGATCTATGCCAAAAAAAAAAAATTTTGCTGTTTGCTTGTCCTCAATTGAATTTGAAGTTTGGTTGGTCGCTTGGGATATGTTTTTCTTTTCTTTTTTTAAATTTATCCCATCCAAAACCACATAGACACAAGAGTCGACTTCTCGGTGACTTTCCAAATAGCATTGCCATTCTCAGATGCAGGTTACTTGAGCATGTGTTACAACTACGAGGTTCTCTGCATTTAAATCTAAGTTTTGAAATAATTCAGATATAGTTTGCTTAATAGAGAAGGTGCTCATCAAATTTACCAATGTCTTTAATACTGTTTTACTTCACAACAACGGCCAGTGTGATGTACGCCATGGTTGGCATTCACAATCGCCAAACCAGGTATAAGAATATGAATATTAATTTGCATGGCCTTATACCTGGGTCATTCAGAGCGACTAAATATTTTGAAAGCCGTATAAAGAAAGTTAAAGAGTTGAGTTCGTCATCAGAATTTCATTATGTTTAACAACAAAAAAAACTTTGTTTAAAAAAAACCTGTTTTCAACAGAAATTCTTACTGGTAGCAGCTTGAAACTGGCAGAAGTATTAATTCTATATTGTGATAACGCATGGTTTAGAACAGCTTTTGGTCTAATTCAGAGACAATAAATTGATTAATTGGGTCTCATTAATTATTTTATTGCTAATTAACTACATACATACGTTAGATGAGTGTTTAGAATAAATACAAATGTAACATTTCAGGTTGAAAAAGTGCGCTTGACATATTCTCTCAGAGCTTAGTTAAGAGTTAAAAGTGCTCTCTATGAGTTTTCTAACAGTTATTAAATTTCAGCAAAATAACTATGTTGTGCATATTTGATATGTTTGATATGTTTGTTGTCTTTATTGTTCTTAGTATATTGAAAACAGAACTATGAGAAACAAAGAATTAGTACATGCAGTATCTTGAAAAACTGTTTAGTTGGCTCAAGTCAAATTTTGGAATCATGTTCTGTTTGTGTTAGTTCTTTCAAATAGCCTATTTTTATCTCAAATGATTTTACTTTAAATTCCACTTTACAGCAAATGTTACTTTTGTAGATTTTTTATATGCTTTGACATATTAATTATACCCCGTTCAGACAGAGCCAAAATGTCGTCTGTAGTCGTATTCGAGTTATATATCAAGTTCAAAATTCACTCGTGTGTGAACAGTTAACGAGCTGACTTAAGTCACATTTCAAAAAGTTGTCTTACATCGAATTTTTAACTCGCGAAAAAGCAAGTTAAATTACATTAGTAGGCCGATGTAACATGACCAATGACGACTTTGTGACGACGAAGTGTGAACACCTGTCGTTGTAGGTAGAGTTGAATTCGTGTTTACCTCCACAGCGCATTGACCTGGAGCGTACATCATTTCAAGTCGAGTTCATTTCAATTCGACTTCAACATGGTAGCGTGTGTGAACGGTCGTAAGTCAAGTTACTTTCCGCTAATTCAAGGTCGTGTTTGATATTTAAAATGAACTCGATGTCGACTTACGATAACTTTTTTGTGTGTCTGAAAGGGGTATTTGAAATCAAATAGACGGTATATGTTGACATGCTGAAATCTCTTAACAATGGGTCCTATACGTTAGTACCTATATTGCCTACATCGCCAGTCTGTCTGGGTATAAACCTACAGGAATTATGCCTCTGTCATTTGCCTTACCTTGGCCTTGATCAAGCAAACAGTTTATTTGAATTTACTTTCAAAATTCAAATTCATATTTATATCCAAATAAACAGGTGTGTCTTGTAATGTATAATCATCTGTAGAGCCTCCTAATTAGCTAACGAACCTCCACCTCCGGCAGTATTATTATAGAAGAATGTGATTCTGAGAAAGGGGTTGCAGTGAATGAATAATTATAGATAGGGAAATACTGGGTAATAATCATAGCATAATATGGGAAATACGTTTTGTGATCAGAGCTGTGAATTCAGCAAGACACCTGTTTATAAAGCTTAATTCGTTTCTCGTTTGTCTGTTATTGAAGATTGTCTGGTACAGTAACTGTGAAGTACTTTTGGATTGTCTTATTAAATTCCAATGATTGCCTTATTACACTGGGTACAGAAACTGGTCACTCATTTAAGTAGAAAGAGTGTAGAATCATTATTTCTCTTTTTTGGGGGGTGTATGTAACAGCATTTAAATTATTGTGACAATATCTAGGTCCTCTAAATGAAAAGTAAGGTAAAACAAATCAGTTTGGTTGTCCTTCACAACTTTTCTGAGGTGGCATAGTTAGGCGGAAAGGAAACTTTTATCTTTTTAATATATTTTGTTTCAGATTTACCTATGTAAATTGGGATGTTTACTTAATATATCACTTCGTTCATGTTTTAAGCCCTTCAAAACGGATAAAAATCAAAAATTTGGCACAAAATTCTTTCAAACACTAATTTTTTTCCCCAGTTTCAGGATTATTGGCGGGCAGTCGAGGACAACCAAGCAATAATTTTTTTTGTTTGCCTGTATGGTTAAGAGTTTTCAGATAACATAATGTGCTTTTTAGTGATACTCATTTTTTCCAAATATTTTAAACCTTGTAGTTCAAAAACTTTTTAAGGTTTTTTTTGTGTGTTTTATCAAATATATATCCTAAATCATCAAATGAATTATTATCTTCTATGATTATTTTTGTGGGAAATATGAATGTCAGAAGAGGCATTCCCAAATGGATTTGACCCAGTATCCTCAATATAAATGCACAAAATGAGTCATGCTGTTATACATGATTTTTTATCATTTTACCAAAGCACTAATAAATATCATCCTTCGTTTAAGTCAATCTATCTAGGTTAGTCCATTGTTTCTAAAGCTAATCGGGATTTATTCAAATGATGACGAACCAGCGCTAATTCATTGGGATTTGTTGTAGGGATTCATATTTTGGATTAAGAGATTTTAGGATTAGAGTTAACCTTGGCTTTAGAGCAGTGGTTTGGATTAATTAAGAATCGGTCAAGTTGAGGTGCTCTTCCTACATGGGATGGATTCAATAGATCCATGGCCATCAGTCTTAAAAATTTAAGTCGTCTTGTGCCTTGGGGGAGAAACACAGGACAGCCCAAATTTAGGAAAACCCAGGGGTGGGGGTACTCACATATGGAAGTGACATACGAGTGCCACCAAGCACCTCAGAAGTAGGGGTCTTTCGGTAACAAATTGGGTCAAAAAAGGGGTCTTTCAGTGACAAAGTGCAAAAAAATGGTGTGGGGGGGGGGTTGTCTTTAGGCAAAATTCATGAAATAGTAGGGTCTTTCTGGTTCACATTGGCCAAGAATTTTTGAAATTTTCATGATTTTTGCGAAATTTTCAACAAATTTTGCAAAATTTTCAAAAAATTACATCAAATTAAAAAAATGGTGGGTCTTTGTGTGCTGAACGTTGTTTTAGTGACAAGGAAGTTTGAAAAATAGGGGGTCATTGAGTGACAGTTGGTAATAAATCGGTGAGCGAGCTAAAAAAACAGGGTCTTGGTGGCACATGGCGCATACCTCAAAATTGAGTACCCTGGTCTTGTGCCTTGGGAGAGAAAGCACCGGACAGCCCAAATTTATGAAAAACCCAGTGGACATTTGGAGATTACTGTGTTCTATATTTGTCAGCGGCCCTTCTATGAGTTGGTCATCCCTTAATTGGAATGCACGGGTCAGATAATATGGTTAAAAGACCATAAGATGTGGAACTATCCCGCTGTCAATCTTGTCTGATCCATGGTCTGACCTAATTAGGAATTGAGTGTTATACAATGAGCACACCATGAGCTATATTCGTATTGTCCTAAATAGTCTTTATGCTATGGAATGGAGCAGAGGACTTCAAAAAAAGCAGATAAGGCAACGAAAAAAAACAACCTGTTACTAGATTTAAGTGTGTATTCAAAGCTGAAATATTTTCTCACCTTGAGAGCTTTCGAAACGCAGCACTGTTTCCTGGTCACTCTGATGTAATTGTGATGCTTTTGATGTGTTATTGGTCAAAGACCGAAAAAACAACAACCCTGTTTTATGGGCCCCGACCGACTCTAAATTTGAGTTTTGGATTTTTTTATTTTAGTTGTGTCAAAATCTCGTAAAATCAGCCATTGTTTGGCTAAAAATGTTAACTAATTTTTTTAAGGAAATGTCTTTGTAAAAATTTTCCATTTTCCCCCGATTTTTTTGTTGATTTGTTGATTATTTTGGACAACAAAAAAAATTTCAGAAAAAAATTGCCCGACCGACCGACCCTACATGAAAGGGCCGCTGTAAAACAGGTTTTTTTTTCCATCGCTTCAGGGGATAAGTAACTGATGTTTTTTGAGTTCTGGTATGATTTTTGGCAATAATGGCTAGAGAACAATTGAGTATGATAACCATACACAATACATGCAAAATGATAGCATTGAAGAATTCGGTGTTACATTTAAAATGTAAATGAAGGCTACCACAAAAGAGTTAAAGGCATAACTAAAATTGACGATAAATTGACCGAGGATGTGACTAAAAACAACGAGAAGAAGCCATGGAAGAGGGGAGGGAGTACTGTTCTTTGTTTGGTGTGGGTAGGGCACGTCCCCGGGCGCATGCCCGTGTGATTTTTTAAAGTTGTGTCGAGGTACTTCTATCAATGCCATAAGAACTTACTACATGTATTATAAAAATGGGAAGAAACGGTCATGATCATGATAGTTTAAGCATTCATCTGATGTCTTGTAAAAATTGACAATGACTATTTTGTTGGGTACTCTGATGTGACTTAGCCTATGGTATTTTGATGGTATTAGTACATAAACTAATGATTGCATGTCCTTGCATAATCAGATAATGTTAGATTCTTGAATAAACTACTCCTCATCCATTTGCTAGAATGTGTCACAACTTACATAGATGCGATCATGTTGCTTCCTTCATGAATAATTGTAATGCATTGCAACTTAATAAGCATCATGCTTCGTTCCTTCATGAATATAAGTTTAATCCCCAGGCACTACATTTGCTGGTTTCCTATTTGTATTTTGTTTAATCTATACTGACAGATTTGTGAAGATAGTTAAGATTCTGCTAAGATAAATCACTGGGGATTCACAGACTACAGGGATGACAGTTGGTTGGTCTCTGTACTTAGATCAGAAATACTTCAAAAAGGATTATCCTGAAACCATAATGGATTATCGCTCGGAAACTGAACTAGTTGTACCCTTCACACGTCGACGCAATTTGAATAACTTCCGAAGCAGCATGTTTTGACAAGTGGAAAATGATATGGATGATCAGAGTTGCTAATCTGAAGTACTTTGGAGTAGATCACTTTTTATTGTGAGATCCAGTTGTAGGCTTCCTATTTAGTGTCTTGCTTGTTTTGGTAAACCAAGATAAATATTACATGGGTCTGGAAGAGAGATGTAAATCAAAAAGCTGCTCTTTAATTATTCAACACGTGCATATTATAAAGCCTTGAAATTTTGAATACTACAACTGATTATGATTCAGATAGCACTTGAAGTAATGGCAGTTGACCTAAAGTATACAAAAATGTTTTTACATGTAGATACCTTGCTTAGATGAACATTTGTAAATCGTCATTCTTAACTTATGTTAAATTCTAACATTTTTTTCCGGTCAATTAAAAACACCACAGCAATCTTGTTTTACCCAAATATATTCATTTGTTATTGCGTTCAACACTGAACAAATATTTATTGCAGATTTAAGGTTTAGTTTTTAAGTATTTTAGAGGTGTTTATATTGCATGCTGTCATCTTGATTACTGTTGGAATGGTGGTGCAAGTTAATATAAATTCAAATTTTTAAAACTTTTCCATCGGCAGTTTGTGCTCTGTTTCATACTTATTGAAAGAAATTCATGTCTTAGACTTATACTCTGTAAATCTTGAAGTATGCAACAAGTAGCCGATTAACGCACAAAAACCAATATGACCATACGGGGAAGTAAATTAGTCCGTATTTCTCGAATCATAACAACGTACCAAATCTTGCCAAGTATTCAAATTAATTTATTTACAATGTTTGTCCATATGTTAGCAACAAAATTAGCCCAAAATAATACCAAAATTATGATGAATTCATGTAAAAACATATTAATACGCAGTGATTCGACCTAAATCAATCATTACTAGTCTCTTACACAATACAAAACCACCAGTTCCCAATGTTGTAGAATACAAGGGATATGCTCTGGATCTTGTAACAGAGTCTGATTGCTTGTTGCATACTTCAAGGTTTACAGAGTATAGAGATGTGCTTCATTGAATATAGCAAATTTATAACCTCACCTTTAGGTCCTGGCATATCAAGCCATGAAATCCCAAAAGGCAGCTAATTTGAAATGGTCGCCTCCACTGTCAATCAAAGCGCAATCTTTGATTCGGTAACCCGTAGTTGCAAAGCCCAGTGCTAATACCCAATCCTGTTAGAAAGGCTATGGGAAATTGAATGGCAGGCATCTTTTCCTTCTTGCCCGGAGATATCGTGACCGCACGCGATCATCACGGATAATCTCACGATGACAACACCAGGATACTAAAAATGGTCAATTATTTCACAGATATTAGCAGGTTTACTGTCATAATTATGGTAAAGTATTGGTTTATTCCTGAAGGAAAGAGTTAAAAATTAACAAATTACCATACTAAGTGGTTGAGCACTTTTAAGAAAACAAATGATTTTACAATTATGTGATCTTTTATGATTCTGACAATATATTTTTAATTCTTATGAAGGTAACCAAAAGGCATAAAAAATAAAGACGAAGATCATTGTCAGAGTACAAATGGATATTTTCTTTTGTTTAAAAAGTATGATTGGAACCAATTTTGGTTTATGGAAGGTCAAAGGTTATATGAAGTCAGATTGTAATATAGGCTGAAAATGTCAAATCAACCTATCAATCAATCAATCAATCAATCAATCAATCAATGATACACAGTACTAGCATGACATGCATACCCCATTAAGGAGTCTTTTCGTACAGGGGACCAACGGCTTTACGTGACTTCCGAACCACAGAGCAAGTAAAGTTAAGTTTCTTGCCCAAGGAAACAATCATGAAGGCATTTGGTTTTTAGCTAAACCATTGTTTAACTGAGCATCAACTGTCCAGGAATGATACGCATCATTGCAGCTTTCAAGCAGAACAGTTCAATGAGTCGTGCTGTTGACGAGAAATAAAACCTTGATTTAGCTAATTAAACTCCTTTCTGGAATACGGGCCAGTATGTTTAAATATTTTGTCGGGACCTTATATAAGGCCTACCTTATATTAACTGCAGGTTTCTTTAAAAATTGCTGGAATGGTGCAATTTGAAATATAGAAATTACTAATGCTAACGTGACCTACGTGATAGAGCATTTTAATTGTGGTTTTCCTATGATGTTGGGTTGTCTGTGATGAGTAACATTACTTCCACTTATCATATCATGTATCACGCTTACAGTGTCGTTTTACAAGTCGATGAAAGACCAAAGTCTATAAAAGATAACACATTTTCTACAGATCTTAAGCTTGAATATCCAGTTTTGTCCTTCTGATTTTTTTTTTGGAAATACTTTTTGAAAATTATTAACAGACCTTTTTCTTGTATATTAAAGGATCATTTTTGAAAATGATATTACTTAGTGGTCTGAAAGTGATCCATGGCATATTTGAGGGGACCAAACACGGCAGGTGGGAGGGGGTTGAAGGTACCAAAAGGGCCAAAGTTGTAGGGATGTGGCACAAACACAGATATTGGCAAATTCAGGCTTTCTGGTGCCTTGTTTATCCCTTTTTCTTTGCACAATTTGGTACTCTGATAAGTCTATACTTTTCAATATGTTCCAAAAAAGAGGACACATTTTCTACAGATCTGAAGATTGAATATCCAGTTTTACCCTTATGTAAAATGAATTTATCAATTTTACAAAACAGTTTTGCAGAATTTTTGAAAATTATTTCCTGAATATGGAAGGATCATTTTTTTGAAAATGATACTAACGTGGCCTGAAATCACGGCAGATGGGGGGTGGACCAAAGGGGCCAAAGTTGTAGGGATGTGGTACAAACACAGATATTGGCAAATTCTGGCTGTCTGGTGCCTTAATTGGCCCTTTTTCTTTGCACAATTGGTACCTTGATGGTTCTACTTTTCAAAATGTTCCAAAAGTTTTGGTCATATTTTTACTAAATATTGGAAATACGCACCACTTTTTTGAAGAGTAGTGAAATGTTTGTATCAGTTTGACTCATAATTCTGACAATTTGGTACATTAGGGGATCCCTTTTTCTTGGAACTTTTGTAGCACAACAAATTTCCCTGCCTAAACCAACCTTGAGAATCCATGGACATTCAAGTTCACATAACTTTGTTATTTATTATCATTTTTAATATTATACATGAAATTAAAGCTGAAAAGCAATTCCATACATTAACCCTTGTACACCAAGTTAGTTCAACTTTTTTCTTTAACATGCTGATCTTTTTTGACCTCCTTTTAGACACACAAGGAACTAAAACATTATGGTTTTCACCGGCGTGCCCCGGAATTTTCCTTGGGGGGGAGGGGGGCTAAAGGGGATTTGCAGATTTTGAGAGTGGCTGAGTGGTAAGAATCCGTAAAACAGGCTGATTTTACATGATTTTTACAATCTTGCGAAGCCCATGTGCACGCCAATGGTGTTAACCAAAAAAAGCTTGCTTGCCTTATGATAAGCAGTGATTCCTTGTTTAATTAAACAAATAGGAAATAGATAACAACAGGATTCTTAACATAGAATAGTAAACATTGGGAGCATATTCTCATTGAAACGTTCACTATAAGGAAGCTACAACGGTTATGGTGCAGAATTTGGAAGATATTGAAATGGCGAGTTATACAGTTCCTAAAAATGTCATATATCATTCATGATTCGTTAAGAATATTGCTATTTTTAACCAATTAATGTATTTTCATGATCTAAATCTACTGCTGATTGATTTAGAATTGTCTTTTTTGCTTGCAGGATGTGCGTAGAAACAGCGACTGTTCTGAATACAGCTGGTCTCATGGCCCCAAGGGTGCAGGAGGCAAGAAGGGCGTCAATAGCAGAAAGGTCCAGCCGCATGAAACAGGACATCAAGAGGTTTGTATAGCAGGAGATGAAAACAAAATGAGGATGTATTCAAGCTTTTTCTTAAGCAGGCGCCGGGCAATTTTTACCCTATGGTTCCCAACTTTATGCGACCGGTGGGACAGAAAAAATTAGATGCAGGCGACAACATTTTCCCAATTATAACATCCGGTCTTGCCGTGTATAATTGTTTGACTCTATACGAGTCAAAATTTGTGAAAAAATAATTGGAAACAATGCATGAATTGGTATACAATGCATATTCATCATAAGAAAATCAACAAGGTTTTTTTTTTGGATAAATTCTTGATTTCCAAATCAAAATTGGGATTAAAATGCTCCGAAATACATGTTCTTTGGAAAATGGAAGGTCCATCAGTCGCTTTCTTCAGATTTCTGGCGCCTGGTCCATGTCTCCGTAAGAAAAAGCTTGGATGTATATGAAGGGATGTGTGTGTTTGTGAGATATAGAGGTAAAAAGAGTTGTATGATCAGTGATAGAACCTGTCTTTCTTCAAGCTTTATGTAGTGTACATCATTTCCAAATTTGATGAATGGTCTTTTGACAAATAATATTCATTGCCATTGCTCTCAAAGTCTTTGTAATTTACAATTTAACTTTGGTTATCCTCCCCGATATTATGTATTTAAAGCTCATTTTAGACCTTTGGTGTATAGAGATTTTATTGTAAACTCATCATTTAGTGATATATGTATACCATGATATCATCATACAATACATCCTAGCAGAATTAACGCAGGAAAGAGTGCATAGTGTCATTAGCGAATAGGCTCATCTCTTAAAATCGTGCGAAGGCCTACAACACAAATCTTTGCATGCAGGTCCAATTACAAATCATGATATCATTGTCAGAGCAAGTTAGGCTTACGCTTATCAAGCAGCTGATGTTCTAAAACTAAACCAAGGTTTTGCACATTCAGATTAGGCGTACAACTGTGTACCATTTTTTACTCATTAAAACCGGAAAGTTCAAGTTTAAGCACACTAATGTTTTAAAGTCATGTGTTGCATGCTTCTAAATGATACCGCTAGAACCTTATGTTGCGTCAATCAATGTGAGGTGTAATAAGTATATAAAAATCTGCCATATCAGTTCTATAATCTGAACAATGATTCCTGTGTTAAGTGATCGCTTAGTTTAAAATAATACATATCGCATGTTTGATTTATCATGATTTGAGAGTTTCTTGATGACACTGTGATTTTGATGCTACTAGTAGATCCGATCTTGACAGTTTGTCAACTTCACGGCACCGCTATTCTTTGTTTATTCTTGCATTGGCATGGAAGCAAAATATTTGCTTGACAGTTACCAGAATGTCAAATCTGGATGATCTATGTGATGATGTTTTGACTTTTGAAGTATAGCAGGAAAGGTTAAGTCCGACCCAAAGATGCCATCTGCATTTCTTGAATATAAACACACTACTTGGCTATATTTTGTATGTTGTGTAGAATTAACTACCACTGCATGCACATAGAGAACTTGTTCTTTTTTACAGCTACCCATTTGTGTCTCCTGGGTGGGGAGATACAACGTTTTTCTCATAGAATCAATAGTTAAGCAGAATTTGAATCCATAACCTTTCAGATTTTAAAGGCCAATGAGATAACCACTTAGCCACATTTTCGTTCAAAATTTAATACAAAACAGCTCCTAGACAGCCAAACCGACTGCTGATCGGAAATGCCGAAAACAAGCCCCCAAGTTTGTAAAGTGGTGTCAAATTCCATCTTTGTAAAGGTTTGTGGAAGTATGTTCATTGTGATAAATAACTAGGGAATTACTTTATACTTAAGTTACAGCATTCCTCATTGTTGTTCAAGCTTGTTGATATTGATAACCCAAAACAATGTTTAAAAAAAATTAGTCGGTATATTTATAAACGTTCACTTTAACGGTCACACTATTACTAGTATTTAGAATCAGTAGACAGTTCCTGCAAAATACAGCTCACGTCAGCCTACACACATAATGAGTTATCACACTTAAAGAGTTAAAAGCAATAAGAAAGTAGTTACCTTTTACCTTTTTAATACTCATAAAGCAAATCTGCACGTTCTTGATGATCATTTCCACAGACTATCAATGTGGAACACTTCCTTCCACGCGCCACCTGCACCTAATTTACAAATGTCTGATTCTGTTTAGGCTTGCGATCTAAGACAGTAATAAGCTCTTCATTTCGACACTTACCTATCGCAGGCCTAAATAAGGCCAGGTAAAATAAATTACGTGTTTTACGTCCTCGCCCACTCCAATTTTTAAAGGTTTTGAAATATTTTTATTATTTTCCTTTATTTGTTCCATAACTTAATTTCTGAAAATGCCATACTGGAAATAGATACTTTAATGTGTTTGATGATCATTAATAAACATATTCCAAACATTTTCTTCAAGGTAGGGGTAAAGCAAATTGGAAATAACAAAAAAATAGGAGGGCCTCTCCAATGTTGGAATGTGTCAATAAAGCCGTTGGTATATGGATTTTACATAGAAATAAATAGTAAACTTTGGAAAAATTATAAATAATATGGACCTCCCTCACCAAATTTTTAAAAAGTGCGGACGTAAAACACATAATTTATTTTACTTGGCCTAAGAAGCCGCAATGCCGACTGATTGATCAGAATAGGAACATCATGTCAATCAATGCAATTTTTTTTAAATACAAATTTGCTTTTGGGAATTAGGCAATAATTTGACACAGGAAAACTATGAAAATAGCGCTGAAATTGTTTCTTGGCTGAAATATTACTTTAAAAAAATGGTGTTTTCAGATCTCATCAATTTCTTATCAGGTTTTCAGGAATAAGTTCAAGTGCAATCATGGAAATACTGTCAAAAGTAATACTTCGAAAAATTGGCAAGTCATTGTACAAATTCTTACTTTATAGGATTGCAGGAAAATCACATTTCTCTGGCATATTTTAAGTAATACACAGATGCATATGAGAATGAGTATGAGAATCAATGTCTTACCAATGATCCTAATCATGTTAGGCAGAAATTTTACAATCTAGTGTGATGTTTAAAACCATTGCCTTTGCAGGGAAGCACGATCACACAATCTTATACGTACATCCAATGAATGCCACTAGCTGTGTAATAGTCACAAACCATACCCTAATAGTATGATCGCAGCCTAAAAGCTTAGATTTTATGCTTTAAACACCTTGTTTTTGGTTATTGGATGTGTCGGTTACAAAGTTACTTCCAAATTGGTAAAAGGCATCGGGCTGATTCTGAAAACAATAGTTCTGAGAAAATCAAGTTTAAAGTTTTGTGCTGAGTAAAACTTACAAGAAGGAGCTGATTTCTCACAACGTTTAATTTAGCTCACCTTTTGGAAGCTTTCATCCAGCTTTACTCTTGGACGTCAAAAAGTCTGGTCAAAAATTCTGTATTGATTCGGACTTGGTACATATTTGAGATTTTCAGTCATGACATTTAAATTTTAAATAGATTTAAATTTTAAATAAGAGTTTACCTTTTTGGTAACTACACAGCAAGGAATTCCTAAAAATGGGTCATTATTGCAGTATCACCTTTCCGACTTTCTGACAAGGAACATGCTATAAATAAAATGTTTCCAGCTGAAAGGGTGTATGCATTTTATGTTTCTCAAGTACCAAACTCTCATGTTTATCTATAAAAAAATGTCTTGAACATGAGGTTTTTAATAGGGAGTATGCTGGTATGTGCTGGTATTTGGTCAGGCTTTAATAAAGGATTAGAAGTAGTAGGGTGAAAGACAGGTTAGAACATTGAAAGCGTTGAGATAGGTTCCCGGATAGGTTCACTTATTAACAAATGAACATGCACAGGTTTATTCTATAACTTTTTCAAAACTGTTGATTTTTAAAGGCCTGTGACCCGGTGCACAATTTTACTTGCTTACACGTATAGATTCAATCAAACATGTGAATTTGATGCTACCGGGTCACATAAGATGGCACTATTCGAAAAAAACGTATATCTTGCCGTGCCTGTATAACATATAGCCATCAAATAGTGCATAGCGAATACCGTATACTGTATACTTGTATGTGATTGCATTCTAAGAGGGGATCAAAATGTCTGTTGTGATTTCGGGACCCTTAAGGTACCTTTTGATATGGTGAGCCACATATGCAGCAAATTGCTGCACTTGCCGACAATTGCTGCATGTAGTGAAGCATGGTGGGGATCTATTTTGTAGTCGATGAATGATTAGTTGTATAAAGAAGTCTATAAAGACTACAAAATTGACAATGCAAAATCTTAATCAATCACATGGACTGATTCTAGATTAATGAATATAATCCTATCAAACGATAACATAAAGAAGTCCCATTTTGTAGGTATCAGTGTAAAGTCTATTTACAGCTACTCAAAGCTGCTGAACTTTCCAGGATAATCTGAGAACACACCCTGTTGATTAGACGGTTCCTCAAAATGTCTTTTTCAGGAAAAATTAAAGTTGCGAGACATTTCCATGGATTATTGCGGAACATTTTAGGGTTGATACATGGTAATGAGAATGCATCCCGGCAATCTGCCCTTATGTCCTTAACATTGCAAGAAGGATTGCATTCAGACTGATTGCATTTATATCAAGGCTTACTTACAACCTTGTCTTGGAAGGATAGGTCTACATCAGAGGAGGGTGGCCGTGGCAACTATTACTAGTTGCCGTAAGTATCGTAGTCGATTGCCGGCTGCGTCATGTCCCGCACTGCCTCTGGCGTGCCGTTGGAAAACACGTGAAAAAATACAACTTCCGGGATGGCCACTAAAATTATATTCCTAATCTGTAAAAAATATGATAACATCTATAAACAGTGGGGTTGTAATAACATAATTATGTTTATTACTATAAGAACACCTTTGTAATTTTTTGAGGAAAGGGTAAAAATATGATTTTTGTAATATTTTCTTGAATATGGGACCCAATAAAAATACCCGCAAAACATTTCCTAAATTTGCGTTTTAGAAATCCCTTGTCCCAAAATCAAGTAAATCGTGTCCTATGCCACCTGGGTCTACATCATGTATACTCTATAGGCCTAAATCTTGAAGTACGCAACAAGCAGCCGATTAATGCACAAAAACCAATATGACCATACAGGAAAGTAAAATAGTCAATTTTTTCCAAATAAAAAGGGATGTACTCAATTTTGCTGAATATTCAAATAAACTTATTTTCAAGGATTGTCCATGTGATAGCAACAAAATTAGCCACAAATAATACCAAAATCATGAATGATTCATGTACAAAAATATTTATACGCAGTGATTTGGTCTTAATCAATCCTAATCAATCATTGCTAGTCTCTTACACAATACAAAACCACCAGTTCATAATGTTGTAGAATACAAGGAATGTGCTGTGGATCGTGTAGCAGAGTCTGATTGTTTGTTTCATACTTCAAGGTAGCCATGACCAACTGTCATACTATCAAGCCACATCAAGTTGTTTCAATCAAAAAACCAGTCACATAAAAATGCTACATTTTGTCTGCAAAATTCATTTAATATTTCTCCTTTTGGTTATATTTAGCCACATGGTATTATTTTGATGGCTTTTTAGCTTCTGAACAGTATCCTTTTGATTTCCTGACTTGGAGTAAAATGTCTCTTTGCGGTATTTGAAAAAGCTAAAGAGACGAGGGAGTCTTAAAGGCAAAACAAGAGAACGGTTCCTGCAGCTAATCTGGCTGGGATTGGGATGCCGGGGGCACCAGGAAGGGGCAACAGTCTGCACACTTCTCAATATATGACAAATAGTAGTAGCATTTCTGCATTTCAAAGTGATTTTCTTAATTTATTGATAGAAATTTCAAAAGAAAATTTCAGGTAAACATGCACTCATTTAAGGGATTAACCTTTTTCTCTTGAGGAGAAGAAAGGGAGGACACTGTTGAGAAGTGGTAAATATTGTTTGCCAAGCATTTACCCATGCAGTGAGATTATATCCTTTCTCATGCTGTCATTGTTGCTTGGATCAGGAATGCTTGGATTTCTCATAGGGTGCTTCTTTACCTCTTTGAAACAGGTGCACTATTTCAAAATAGGAGGTGATCTGCTATCTTGGCAACAAGTAGTCAGCACTACACTTGTCTGTGTTGTGCTGTTAAAGCCTGGACATGCATTCAATATAAAAAGGGTTATTTCAAGGCTCTTAATCTCTTCTACCAAGTGAATTTGATAAAAAATGCTCATAGTTAACCCTCTTGTTTGAAAATAGAAGTTGGGGTTATGTCATCGTGTCAACTGTGTCATTGTCATCATCCAGTGTTTTCTAATGTTGTGAAAAGGGTTAACATTTATCTGTTAACTTCTGCTTATATTAACGTTTGATGGATACTTACTTGGGTTATACATGTTAATGAAGTAAAGGTCGTCAAAGGTCATATAAACTTAAAGTTTTAAGATAGGCCCAAAATGCTGAAAATAAAAATGTCCAAAATTAACGAAGCACGAAAATTACTGAGCACAAAAATATTGGTGTGTACAGTAAACCAAGGATGCCGGCAATCGTTGCAATGGAAGCATCTAGGAACATTTCAATTACACAAATTAATCAAATCAATCAAAGAAACCAGGACATAGGGCACATTTTGTATATTTTCAAAAACAATTTTGCTACTTATTTCAACATTTGATCATCACGTTTTGTAATCAATCTAGGTATATTGTGCTATCCCAGGCTGTTATTCCTGTTCCAAGCAGTTCTACAAGCCTCTACAGATTAAAGACTTAACGCCAGGCAGTGTCGGACCCAATTTCCTCAATCGAGACTGCAATTTTTTTTTTCTCACAAGAATTAGGTTTCTATTTCAAGTTGTCACTGAAACACACAAGTGTTGGTTAATAGCAAATCATTAGTTATTATATTATCAATGAAACAGTTTTTTTGAGTTTATTTATAAGCAAAGTATGTCAATTATCTAGGGGGTTCGTTGAGATCACAGCCCAGGTTACACCTAGGTGGGGGGAAACCATTTTCAATTAGTGATTAGTCCTATGCCTGACTTCAGCAGGTGTGAATCAGCCAATCAGAAGTGTAGTAAGGTTAACAAGTAGGCCTAGTTTTTACACTTGACTTTCATATTAATTGGAGTAAATTGGAATGAAATTAATGTAAGCCTGGGTTTACTGATTAA
>JXSR01S074991.1:78636-90592 GCA_000969725.1 Ophiothrix spiculata | reverse complement strand
TTGACTATTTGTGCTTCATTACAATTTTACATTGGTGTTTTCCACTTTGTTTTGTTATAATGACTGTATATGAAGCTACTTATATTTTCTTTTCCTGTAACCTTTAATACTATAATTCCAAATGGCCATCTCAAAACAATATGACAGCTATTCATCTGAAAGTTAATATTTTATGGTCTTTGGGACTTTCATGTTACATATAAGATCTGTTTTAACACTAATAAAAAACATTCTTTAAAAAAAACCTAAAATAAACTAAACAAATAAGCGAATGGAACTTTGCCATTGAATGAGATAAAATGGGCAAAACTTATTTGTCCTTTCAGTGGGGTGAATTATTTTTCCTCGTGCTGTGATGATTGTTCACATAAGGCGCCTCTGTACCTTTGTGAAACAGGATGCCTGTTTTACCTGTTTCAAAACAGGAGGTGACCTGCTATCTTTGTGACAAGTAGCCAGCTGTATGTCTTGATATCCATTTAAATCAAAAAATACAGTCCTTTACCTAACTCTTGTTAGCATTCTTGGTGTTTATTATAATCTTTAAAGTTCCTAAAAACTTACACTCAGATCAGTTAACAATATCTCCTCTCAAGATTGTTTTTTTCTCGTTAATATAACTTGTTCAGGTGTTCTTCTGTCAACCTGACCTGTTGAAATGCTTATCTTGAAATGTTTTCATATATTTTGTGTGTCTTTTGGGCTCTTTTGCCTTGTTAATTTTGACACTACGTGCGTAATAGTTTATCCTATATCAGTGCTGATCACTTTAACTTAATTTGCGTTTACACTGTGATGTAGGGTAACGACAGAGGGTAACGAACTTGCAACCAAACCGTTGCAACTGAAAACGACTGATAGTAACGAGAGTGTGCGTGGCTAGCGGCTTTTGTGCGCGTTAACTGACGTTAACTAACGATGACGGGCGTAAAATTCAAAACTGCAATTTGCAGGTCTATGTTGCTTGTCGTTACCTTTAAGTCGTCACAGTGTAAACGAAACTTTAACTATGATCTGAATTGGTAGTTTACTACCAATTACCATGATTTTGGAAACAATATTCTCTTCATATCAAGACTGGTCCTGTAATACGAGTGGGGACACTCTCAGCTATTCCTAAAATAAAGACCAACGAGACTGCTAGGGTTGATGCTGCAATTATAGTCAAGGCATTGTATATGTGATGACTCACACCGAAAGGGGAGACTTTGGTTCCGACATCAAAATTGAGTTATTGGCATCATTAGGAAGCCTAGAGTTTCACAAATAATGTGGTACCTCAAACATTTCGATACAACTGTCCGTTCCAAAGATAAGGCTATTTTAGTTAGAGCGTGTTATCACTTTCCAAAAATAGCAATTGGAGAAAACAGGCTTTAAAGTTTGGGTTTGTGAAAGCATCAATTTATTGATTCATCATCATCCTTCGACTTCCGTCAAGATCCATGGCACACATCTTTGCTAACTATATTTATCACACATTGCACTTCCAAGTTCATTGAAGTTCAAGCCAGTATCTCTACATATGGTATCAGGGTACGTTAAAGGTCTACAGCCTCTGTTTGGACATGGCAATCTCCAAAGAAGGATGTCCGATATGATTTGGTCCTTGGCTCGAAAGCAGTGACCAGCAAACTGGGCTCTCCTCTGTGCCACGGTTGTAGAGATAGGGGGTATATCACCATAAATCTGATGCTTTGTTGGATGTTGTTTCCAGGACAGATTTTGATTAAAGTAGCTCTTAATATTTTGATGGTTCCATCAGAAAAACCCCGTTTTGTTGTTGTTGTTTTGAGCACTAGGCTTGCCCAATGTGGTATTTATGTTAAGGATGATATCAAAGAAAAAATTTATTACAATGTGGCAAAAAATTTGTTCCACATAAACTTACCTTTATCATCTTTGGGCAGTTTGACTTCAATGCCGACATTGCCTGCAAATGCCATTTCCAATACACATGTGATGAGTCCCCCATCACTGATGTCATGGCCAGAAGCAATCAGACCATCTAGAGAAAGAAAAAACAAAAGCAAATGGACTTGTTATAGAAATGACCAAATTTTGCATGAAAATTTGACATAACACAATTCAATTTTCCTGCAGACTATCATGTAACACATATCTACTAAAGTGTCACAAATACCAGGCATGAGAATTATTTTTTGTGAAAAAAATCTGAATTTGGTAAAATTTAACAAAAAAACACTAAAATGGTTATTTGAATGATAAAAATATCTGAAATCAGATAATTATCTGAAAATTCTCATGCCTGAAATACTGAACCTAAATGACAACATTCAGTTTGATTATTTAAAGGTGCAATTCATGATTTTGATGTGACATAAACCTTGCCTCTTTTCTAGCAAAATGAAATGAAGAGTACAGCATAAATATTTACTGAAAATTTCACTTGATTCCGACTGTTCGTTTTCAAATTACAAGCTTGTCAGCATTTTGAAAATCCTCATAGGCTTCTGTGTTGTGATTATTTTCGGGTCCAGACAATAATGTAATCACTTAAATTTTCTCAAATATGCAAGCACATATGAAAGAATGGTTTGGGGATCATAACATATACCAGTTGAGGATTCTTATAAGCTAAAAATCTCAATTTTGATAGTGGTGACCTTGAGGAAGAAAAGTGGATCATGAATTGCCCCTTTAATTCAATGATAAGTATTCCAAGGTCAGATAGCCAGTTATTTCATTGAAACATTGAAAAAAAAAACACCTGAAAAACCTATAAATTCTTGCAAAATGTTCCAAAATGGGCTGAAAACAATGAAAATAATTAAAATTGAGGTCATTAAAAATGACCCTGGAAAGTATGATTTTGAGCTCAAAAAATGTAAATACTGGGTAAAACCTAAACACTGGTAAACACTGGCATCTTTGTTTAGTCTATGAGCCATTGACTCTCTCAAATGATGATACCATGTATCATAATTTGGCTTGTCAAGATCAAGAACACTAAGACCTACTAAATTGTTCATTAACATTAAGCTATTATAGCACCCTCTTCTTACATCTAATGCCTACATACCTGCTATGAGCTCTTGAGTTGCTTCAAACACCGATACCAATAATTCTGACTTGTCAAGATCTGGGACCGTGTCACCTAGTTGTTTGTAACATTGAGTCAAGGCAGACCCCCACCCACTATCTAATAGCTACATACCCAACGCTGTACGGTGCGACCATTTCACTCGCATTTGCGAGTGTATTTGTCATGATGCGAACAAAACTTGAATGCTATGAGCAATTGGCGATCATTCTTTTAAGCTTACACTCGCCAGCAATTTTCAACCAAAGTGTGTGTAGAATAAAATAAACATGGAATAAACCAATTTCACGGTCACAAACTTGCAGAATTACGGAAAAATCAACCATAAAATATCATTAAATTCAAGTTTCTTGCTCAAATTCTCGTGCAATCAGCTGTCGATCGCTGTTTCAAAAAACGTAACCAAACCGGACTTATATACCTGACACACATGCATTGACGTGTCATGACGTCATTATTACCATGTTCTTCACACATGTACCGTACCGAAAAGATAGGAAAATTGTATGTTGACAGTGTATTGCGACCTTTCGTGAGCCCTGTCTTTCGTTGGTTGAAAGTTTTGATAGTTGGCTTCAAGCCTTACAATATGACGACCAAATGGACATTCATGAACTTTTTTAAACCAAAAACCACGACAACAAGAAAGCAGTAAGAAGTTAAGGAGAAGAAAAGGGATATGAACAGATTGATGATAGTGAGCTGTGACCTAGTAATAGTGGTGATTGAAGTAAGCTTAGGAAAGTTAAATCTGGGCTCCAGTATTTATCATTAGTTAAGTTTTGTTCTTTATTAACACTGCAATTGTAAAAAATAACACTTACTTTTTGGCTCGCAAATGTTTCGATCATTGGAGCCATTTTACATGTATGGCCCCTAAAATTTCAAACTCGGGAGCCATTGGCTAGTTAATCGAAATTTTCACCGTACAGCGTTGTACATACCTGCTATAAGCTGTTGAGTTGCTTCAAATGCTGATACCAATAATTCTGGCTTGTCAAGATCTGGGACCGTGTCACCTAGTTGTTTGTAACATTGAGCCAAAGCGGACCCTCCTAATCTATGATTACCATTGCTGAGGTCTACATACAGGAGTGTTCCTGGATAAATGGAGCAAAATAAATTATTGAATGTAATCAGGAGGCTTGGATATTGCCTTTATTTTTATCGTCTAGACATGAAGTATTCCAATGAAAAAGGTGAGAAGTTGCAGAATATTCATGAAGGCCAAAACCATAGTCGGCCTCCAAACAAAATTGTCGCTACCAAACATTTGGTTGTGACGTCGAAATGACGAGTGACTCCAAACAAAATAACTTCAACACCGAGTTGAGACCAAATAAAATTTCGCGCTAGATTGCACATGTTATTGAATTGCCATATACATAGGACCAAATGTTTGTTACCCGTTCATACTTTAAATTCGATGGCAAATATTTGGTGACATCACAACCAAATGTTTGGTAGGGAAAATTTTGTTTGGAGGCCGACTATGGTTTCGGCCTAAAAGACATGGTAAGGGCACTGTTGTAAAGTTTGGGTACTTTGACAAAGGCTTGGGAAAAGTAAATCAGTATGCAGATGGTATAGTTCACAAATGTTGCCTTTAGTAGAAATAAGCTATATCTTTTGTCTTATTTCATATATGATTTTGTCAACAAACAAACATATTGTTGTTTTTACAACAAAATAGATAATAACTAATATAAGGATTGCTGCTGTAAATATTCAGCCTACTGGATCATTTAATCATCATCATCATCAGTCAACTGCACAGCAGGCGATCGCAAGTTTCTTCCAGTCACATCTGTTTTGGGCAAAGTTGTTGACAGCCTTTGGTTTCAACATGTTGTTTGTATCCCCTAGGGCCTTTTGGATGTAGGACAGGTATGATGTTTTCTGGCGGCCTGGCTTTCTCCGCCCATGTGATGGTGTATAGAGAGCGTACAACCTACTAGGCTCTCCCTCTGGCATCTTCAATATATGGCCAAGAAAAGCAAGCTGTCTTAGCCTAACTCGGATAATCAGTGGCTCCGTACCAGTAGCTTGGTAGATTTGAGAATAGGGGACATGATCAATGCGTTTGATGTTCAGCATGATCCTGTAGCATGATGTTGCAAAAGTATTGATCTTACTCTCCATATTGCTTGTGAGCACCCATGATTCCCAGCCATACAGAAATACTGTCACACATGTTGTGTATCATTTAATACAACACCCAAGTGTGGATATCATCTCATTTACATAAAAAATGACGGATAACTAATAAGCTTAATAGAAATCCATTCAGAAATCTCTGGACAGTTCACATGGACCTTTTTCAGCTAATCATGTAAAAGCTCATTAATATGCATGTTTTGTAATAAACTGTTTTGGGCTGCGAGCAGAAACTTTCTCGCACTTTTGGTGCAATAGAATTGAAAAATAGAAAAATAATTGTATCCGGACCAATGCATGATACATAATTTTTTACATAAACTTTTGGCTGGTGTAACCATAGACTCACTGGCAGAAAGAATAGAATTTCCATTTGAAATAGGCTGATTAAGCTTAAAACTGCAAGTCAAAGCGCATATCACACTAAAAGTGCCTCTCGAATGCCATACTTAAATTACGAGTTCAAATATGTATGCAATCAAATCTAAGTTAACATGAACTTTACATGCTTAGTACTCTGCTAAGGCACTTTCTCATTTGGAAATTATCAGAAAGACTAAAATGTGCTTCAGAAATTTGTGGATTGAAAAGGTGTATACTATACTGTTTCCTTACCATTCTCATCTGGACACTTGAGATCTGGAGTGACTGTCAGAAAGACTAAAATGTGCTTCAGAAATTTGTGGTTTGAAAAGGTCTATATTATATACCACATTAATAAATCTAACAGAGTTGATTGGATAAAACCCGATTACATGACTTCAAATAGCTATAACCAGATAGATGAAAGCCCTAAATAGTACTTTTGAAAGTACTATATAGCCCTAAATAGTACTCACTTTCAGAAATACTATATAGCGCTTACAACATTTACCTTATACGCGAAGTAACTTTCACGCACAAAATTACGCACTCATTAAACTTATACGCACAAGCAATTGCGCGCACTTACCTACGCATGATTTCTTGTAAATGCATGGCGTGAGTGCATCTTTTCAAATGTTTTTTTTAATTATTATTAAATTGGACTTTTTAGCATATGCAAATTACCGATTTCAGAAAATTGATTCATGCGGTATATGAAACAAATATATACCGACTTTTTCAGATCTCTGGATTAAAACTATGATCCTTCAGTGACTAAAACTTTGCTATTTTACTTCGGGGCTATACCCCCTCCGTAAAATAGCAATTTTAGTCACTTCAGGTTCATAGTTTTAACTAGAGATCTTCCAGTCGGTATATATTTGTATACTGTTTCCTTACCATTCTCATCTGGACACTTGAGATCTGGAGTGACTGTCGCTGTAATATCTGGGCAGCAAACATAGGTAGATATAACCAAGGCACCTGGGGGAGAGAATAGAGTCAAATTTGTTACAGAGGACTCTTTTAGAGAAACATTTAGGGATTCAAACACGCCACAGAGTTATTCATTGCGAATCAACAACGATGCATCCATGCGACTGTGTATTTTTATCGGGTGGCCTTAGCCAGCGAGCGTCATAAAAATATACGCTGACGCATCGGATGCAGAGTTGTTGATTCGCGATGAACAATTCTGTGGCGTGTTTGAATCCCTTTCAACAACGAAAATCTTCCTGAAAACGTATGAATTAATTTCTAAATGTTTTCAATTGAACAGATAGGCCTACTCATCTTCATAAAAATATTTAGCATGCAAAGTGCTTATTCGTGGATGTTTGGTGCTTTGACGTTATCTTTTTCCCAAACACCAGGGTTTTGAACGTACTATAAGTGCTCGATGCGCGACGATCAGTGCGCCGACATTTGTGTACTGTGTAAACGCAATTCCGTAAACGCCATGCCGTGCGTGACACGCTAATTAAATATTTACTGTGGATTCATCACGAATCAACAACGGTACGCTCTTGTAAAAAGAGATACAGCGAGTTGTTGAAGTTTGGAATGAAAGGTTTGTGATATCATTTTGAAAAGAAACGTCAGGCTACTACTAACAGATTTAGAAAGGAGATACAAGATTCATCTCCATTTTTCCGAGATGCCACAGGGCAAGACAACAAACACTAAACTTTGCTAAGTGTAGCGATACATACCAGGTGCTTTGACAGGGTCCCCCGCAACCCTATATAGCTGCCATACTGAGTGAGTCTTTGCCTTTGTGTTAGTTCCCATTACTTTATCCCTAGCGATACATACCAGGTGCTTTGACAGTGTCCCCCGCAACCCTAGCAGCCATACTGAGGGAGTCTTTGCCTCCATCTACAGCAATACCAAGCTTCTTCATGACATCACACATCGCCTGGCACGCTTCCAGGAGAGCGGCGCCCTCACCAGGTAACTTGGCAGGCCACATCCAATTACCACTGCATTTCACATCCTGATGGTGAAAAAGAAGAAATCATTCAACTTGGCTTGACTCTGTTTTGAGCAAGTAGCCACATGTGATATAAACATCTTTGAGAAATGAAAAAATAAACAACAATTTTACAGGCCCAAACAGTCGACCAGGATTTTTTTTTTTTTTTTGGCCACTTAAAAAAAATCAAAATATTGTAATATCAGGTGTTTTTGCTTTATTTCTTTTTTAATGAAAATTTGACTAACAAATTTTGAGTGAATTGTGCAATAAATAGATATAATTTGTACATATTTTCATGCCATTTTTTTTTTTTTTGGGGGGGGGGGGGCGCAGGTCTAATCATGGAAAATATTTTTGAAAAAACTTCCGTGCGAACAACCCTACTTATGAAGTTACATACGCCTGTAAAAATAAGTTTTTCATTGAACACCTTATGCTGCTTACATACTTGTATAGCTTTTAGCTTTTGTCACTTTGCTACATCACAATTTTATCACAGCTTGTTGCTTCTAGTTGTCGTAGCAGCAAGTTGCATGTCTCCAATAAAACCAATAGCACTCACCAGGTATACACTTATTGCAGCGCCCCAAGAAGGAGCATGTGCACAGGGGACAAACGGCTTAACGTGACTATCCGAACCATAGAGTAATTATAGTATAGTTTCTTGCCCAAGGAAACAAGGAGACGTAAACCGCCTGGCCCGGGGTTCGAACCCACAACCTCTGTATTAAGAGACCCGTGCTCTAACCGCTCGGCCACGCTAACAATACTTCAGTTGTGCAACAAGATTTTTCAAGTTGAAATTAAAAAGTACTTGTTGATCAGCAAAGCAGAAAGAGTAAAATCAAACAGCTGCAATCTTTAATCAACTTATGCTTTTGAATAATGGGCAAACATTTACAAGAAACGTAAGCTGCTATGTGGTTTTCAGATAAGAAAACAAAAAAATCCTAAATATAGGCAATAAGGCTCTTTACCTTCAATCTGGAAACAAAAATTCTAAAAATAGTCAAAAAAGCACTTGAATAGCTTTAATTTGAAAAACTTAAGCTCTAGCACCTATTAATACGAGAAGGTTGGTTGATGCACGAGAAGCGATGTTTGTGTAAAACATTTAAAGGGTCATTGAACAAGTTCAACATTATCCAATAACATTTTCTTTTAGCATTTTGAGATTTTTGCATCATCTGAAATGTTAGCAGTAATAATGAGAGCATGCAGATTCATTGTCAAATTCTACCTCTATAAATCGACAGTCCAAGAACAAATTTCTATGGACAAAGATCATTCGTCGTTTCTGGACCCAAACAATTTACCTTCAATCATCAGGAATGTTGCTCCAATAATGACTACTAGTCACTTCAAGCATACTCTCAAGACCTACTTTTTGAGGACTATTTTGAGTGACTGCATGTGAAATTACCTTATTTTACCATATTTTTCTCCTATTGTACATGATTCTGTTTGTAAGAATTAAGGTTTTGTTACAAGTATGTACAGCGCTCAGCGGCTTCTTTGTTATGAGCGCTCAAAAATCTCTCATTATTATTATTAAATCCGAATATTTAGATTTATTTCATTGTTTGATATTATTCAGGGGTGTGAGAGGCCAGTTGACAAAAACGAGGAAAAGCGTCGTAAAGTCAGGAAAAAGGTCAAAAACGGACTGAAAATGAATAAAAAAGCTGAAATTTTAACAGAAGAAAATTTTCAAAAACAAGGAAATCAGCTGAAAAGAGGAACTCTCACACCCCTGAAATTTATTGGCTACAATGAAAAATACCGCCCACTAGAAGTTGAATTAGCATTATCAGCATATTTTTGAATCTGATATGACAATGAAAAAATCTAAAATAAGCTAAATTTAACTGAAAAAGATGAAAAGTAGAAGAAAAAATAAATAAAATCAATTGAAAATATGAAATTTTCATGCCTACGACCAATTGGACACCAACTGGTCAACAGGTACATGTATATTTCTTTATTTGGCCTAATCTCCTTTAATGACCATCACACCCACCATCTCACATTTTTATCATCACTGCATCAAGCCATATGTAACGTAATACAACAGAATATCAAACCTAATATAAAACATTGCCATTTCAGCCCACTCTGTTTTCAATCAAACCCTCAATTAGCAATTGTCAAAGCTTTTATTTGCAACATAGAGTGCCATGTGAGTAAATAACGCCAGACACATTTGGAGCACAAGTTCTTCTTCAGTCAAAACAAAATTTGCCCAAGCAAAGGGCAAAAGCTTATTGGAGTTGATTCAAAATGGTGAAATAAATTGAAGCAGACTATTATAGAAACCATTACAAAATGCATTCCTGTTATCTAAATAATTTCATAAGAGTTCTTCAGGATATTAAAGAATAACTCGTCAAGTGAGTGTAAGGACGTTGTACCTGCAATAGCTGCCATTTTCATAAGTTTGCATTGCCCATTGCATGTCTCATGAAGCGGGTTGGCGCAGCGATAGTTTCCTCGCCTTGCACCAACGAGGTCCCGGGTTCGAGCCCCGCGCCCGGTGCTTTATGTGCATTTTGTTTTCAGTCCATGCTCGCTTCCGCAGGTTTTTCTCCGAGTCCTCTGGTTTTCCTCCTGCACTAAAACTGTATATTAGAGAAAGATCTAGGATCCCAATGGAAATAAGCTTCATTAGAGGCTTTCTTGGGTTATCCTTGGCTATCAGCCTAAAGAACTCTTTCCTTCTTTCTTTAGTTTTGAGTCAGTGGCTCTTGAAATGGTGTCACCTGAAGAACCATTTCAAGAGGCAACAACATGAGAGATTGATTTGAAGATTTTTTCACATTCTAGTGACAGAGTGTCAAAAATACCACATTATGGCAGCCGTTGCAGATACTACTTTCTTGCACTCACATGACGAACCTCAAATGTCATGTTTACAAATTCAAAACATTAATACAAGTTTGTAAAACTGCACATAAGGACATTTTCATTTCAGAACCTCACATCTATTTAATTTTGTCAAACTAAGTGCCATATTGGATTCAATTGATAAAGACAAAGAGAATGGCATGCTGCACAGACCAGAGTGCCCATCTCTCTTTCTAAGTGATTGGGTCAGATTTCGTATTTTGTTATATTTGTGATGAAGGGATCACCACACATCCTTCCCTGCAGTTCTGTTACCTTCCAAAAATCAAATATATCAGTACGCATTTGACACCTGGATCAAGAGGAACACATAAGGGTCAGTATCTTGCTCAAGGACTCAACTGTATTCGAACACACGAATAAAAAACATGAAATATTTCACTAAGATACTAAATATTTGTCTCTTAAATTTACTTGTTTCTTGATTATAGTTGATGCAACTAATAATGAAGCTAATGAATATATTCATTGTTATGAGAGATTTGAAAGATAATTATAACAATGAAGAAGTTTTCTAAATTGAAAGTGTGAGGAGATTTCTTTTGAAAAAAATTGATATCAATAGAACCTTTAAAAATTATTGAAATATTGCAACAACTAAAGTGACGGAGTATAAGGCAAGTGATATATTTTTATATCCATATTGAGCTAATGCTCTTACCTTTAGAGATGTCACTCTAGCAAACACTAAATTGGTAAGAGCCTCTGCAACAGACATTCTTGCCCCGCATGCTGCATCAATCAATCCCTTGATTGGCTGTTCACCTATAGCTGTAGCAGAGCCTATGGTGTCAAAGTGTGATAGTGCTGTGACAGCTACATCAGCCAGTGGAGTATGAAGTGGACCTACACATTGCTGTTGCGCTACTAGACCAGTAACAGACCTATCCACCTGCAAGAACAAAAATACAAGAGGGGAGCGTGGCCGAGCGGTAAGAGCGTTGGACTTGTAATCGCATGAAATACATCTGTCGTGGGGTCGAGCTCCGGTCCCGGCATGTCTCCTTGTTTCGTTAAGCAAGAAACTTTACTCTTCTTGCTTTGTGCTTCCGAAGGCCCGTAAAGCCGTTTGTCCCATCTGAAGAGTTCCTGACACACTGTCGGATGTAAAAGAACGTCACGGGCTATTCGAAAAAAGAAGGGAAACTTTCCCGGTTATGTTTACTATACCTTCAAAAGTATATCATATCTCTCTAGGACCAGAGAGCTTCGCGTTTGACTCCAATTGGAGTATTTAAAGCAGAAGCAGAAGCAGAAGACTCAAGTTCATCTAGTGCTTTTAAACAATATTGTAAAAGGAAAATTTTCAGTCAGCACCAAACATACACAAAACTACAATCTTCTGCAAATCTCGTTGGGACACTTGTGCCATTATTATTAAGCACCACGGTAGCAACTAAAATTTCATAGTGTGCATAAGAAGGTATACTTGGTGTTACTAAAGTGGCTTTGATTCCCCCCCCCCCCAAATCAATGTTGATGCAAAC